>VXBB01004567.1:112519-185948 GCA_013399915.1 Illadopsis cleaveri
TTTTTTAGCATATCAGCAGGTAAAAATCACACAGAAAAGGGTTTTCTCTTCCACTTCTTATCAGCAAGGATTTAATTGGCAGGTCACCACTTCAGCACCTTCCCTGTCAGCAGCAAAGAGACCAACACCTTTATGCCACACAACTGAATCATGCAAACCTTTGTTCTGATCAGGAAGCATTGCAGTTAGCCCTTATCTAAAGACATGACAGTGAATGGTACTTGTATTGCTGAAATGATGACTCATTTTACTTTGCACCTTGCCTTCATAGCAAACATTTCAGCATCTTATCCAATGACTGTGTTCTTCTCATGGACATGAAGCAGATATTTATTTACTTTATAATTCGTTTTGCAGTCAAATTTTCATTCAGTCGATGGCACTGGTTGAGTCCTCTTGGCCTTGAAACACTTAATATGAATACATCTATTTGTCTGTAATTTTATCTCCTTTGAAGGAGTGTTGTAAAGAGTAATTACAATTTTTAAACCTTACAAATGTGATCATGGAAAGAAAACAATCAAGTGAATGAGACATGGGAATGGAGACTCATCAAGAATGAAGCTACTGAGTCATCTGCACAGATACAAACCTCACCTTAAAGAGAAAATAGAATTAGTTACAAAAGTATAAAAGAGATAATTAGCAGATTAAATATGATTTAATTCAACGGATGTATTTAATAGATGCAAACACAAATTAAGGAATATACACATATCAACAAATTGGTGCATGTAATTACCAGAGGCAAAGCTTCTGAGCTCCTGCTTCTTACTGAGTCTCAGTTTTGGCTCTAAAACACTCAAGCAGCATATTTTCAGCAGGGGGAAATCTTACTTTCACTAGACATTCTGAATTAGTTATTTCGTATTTTCCTTGACTTTCCCTTCCTGCAAGTTCTTAGCTAATAAAGGCTTCAATAGGTCTCATCATCCATCCATACACCCACATTTCCAAGCAGTATATTTTCTCCAACAGCAGACTATTCCTGATCCAAAGACAAGCACAGCAGGCCTAGCAGGTGTGAAGCTATTTTCCACTTACAATGTCCAGAACAAGCACAAAGAAGGAATTTGCCTACCAAAGAAGACTCTTTTCATTATCCTTTCTCCATAAACTTCTCTATATCTGCAAAATAGTTGAACTTCCCCACTCACCTCTTTAAATGAACAGTTGCATTAATTAATCTTTATAATATATTTTCTCAGGGTTTTTTTGTGACTGTTTACTGAGCGTGTCTCATTTTAGCAGAACTTTTGGCTGTTTCTGCTCTAAGCTTAAGAACCTCAAAGAAACAGGGATGCCAACAGGACTTGTGGGTGTGTATTTTTCATATAAGTTTATGAGCTGCACAAAATGGTTTTCATTTGCTCCCTGTGCTTTGTTCTTTGTACTCCATTTTGCTTGTACCCCTTCATGTTCAGCACAGTTCTATTTTTAGTATACCTTTGTTACAAGTTGTACCCCTCTCCCCTGCCCTTGCCCAGAGACTGCTCCCTATTGGCTCTCCCTTCCCGCCTTTGTTATATGCCAATCTTTTGTTATGTTACTTTCCCCCCCTGCCAGTCACTCCCAGGCCTATCCCCCAGGCCCAGAACCTTTGGGGAGAGACTGTCAGTGGCTGGCTGGGACCCAAGCCTTCCCCTCCTACCTCCCTGTTATTGGTTACTGTTTTTGTATGTTATGTGGTCAGCCACTCCCCAGTTACTCCCTAATGGTTGCTTTCTGTACCCTCCCCTGGTTTCCACCCCTGTACTCCTGAATAAAAACTTCCTTCATCCCAGGCTCGGGGTCTCTCTGAGGCACCGGGTCTGGAGGTGAGGGTCCCCGCCCTTGACCCAATAAACTCCGGTTTCCCAAAGCCTTGGAGAGTCCCCTCTCGTTTGTCTCCTGCTATCGCTGAAGCGACAGGGTCGGGTTGGCTGCCAAGGACCCACCCACATCCGGGCCTTGTTGCGTGCGTCGGGGCTCGCCGGGCCACTTGGGAAAGCGCACTGCAACAAGGACTGACAGATATGCGACTAAGTCATGATGTCCCAAAGCCCTGCTAATGGAAAAGCATAATAGAAGTTACTGTTGAAGTATCCTAAAATCAGAACCTGGATGCCAGTTTCACATCTGCATATTTAGATGGTCTTGAATCATGATTTTATTCATGAAAGCCCAGCTCGGATTCAGAAATCAATGCTTCTCTCTGACTGAACTCCCAAAAGGATTTTATTCCATAAGTTTTCTTGCAGTTTGACTTAGCCTGGCTTGCTTTTACACATCTGATTCTCTTAATATATGCACAGGAAAGAGGGAGTAATGCCTCATTTTTAAGATCTTGGTGGCTGGAGGCTGGGAAGTACAAGACCTAGATTTCATTCCCTCTTCTCATGGAGAATGGGATGAGTGTTTTTCCCTTGGAAGAGACCTGGATTCTGATCACTTTCATGTTTTTGACAAGAAATACTAATTAGATGAAATACATATACTGATTTCAAATTGGTAAAAGTATGGGAACCTCAACTAAAATGGCAGAATGTTTTCTTAAATTCTCTCTAGTTTTTCATTTCTGGTTTCAAGATGGCATTTCTGTTCAGACATACAAACTACCTACCTGTTTCTAACAACCTTAAGCTGGATTGGATAAATGCCTATGAAAAAATCAGGTATAATGTCTCTCTGTTTCTTTCTGTTTCTGTTTACTGTTTTCTGTTTCTGTTTACTTTCTTAACTCAGTATCCAAACTTAGAGGCTATGTTTGAAAATATTGCTCTTCACTGTTCCGCAAGTCTTCTGTGCTCTGAGAAATTAAGTAAAATGTTTTGAGCTCATAAGAAAGACTGTCAGATCTCCTGAACTAAGAAATGAAAACAAAACTAATAAACAGAAAAGCCAAAAGCTGTAAGTGTCTTACAAGCTAATAAAAGGGAAAATGCAACAAACAGCACAAAGGCTCTAGCACAGGGCTCCAGTTCCTTGGTGGTGTGGAGTTTAAAGGTCCAGACTCCTGAATGCAAGGAGGTGAAAATAGTTACACAAGTGTGGACACAGCCTTCAATACAACAAAAGCCTTTCCTATCTGGAGGAAGGCTGTGTTTCTGTATGCAGTGTACAGCCAGGATATCTCAGCACTGTAAAACCTGAATTTTAGAAACATGTTTATTCAAATGTTAAAACAGTCTGTTGTTAAAGTTTTGAGAACTTTGATATACCATTTTTCCTTAATGTATTATCTTATTATATGCATAGGTCTCAGGCTTCCATGACAAATTCAGTACTTGGAAAACTAACTTGATTTTCCTCTATATATCCCGCTTAATATTTCTTCTTCATTCACATTGTAATATTTATTGCTAAGCCATACACCAAAATATTATAAAAATCTTGTTATTGTTATTACATAGGGCTTTTCTAGAAAGAAATATTTTTAAAAATGTATCTAGATTATTGACCTATGTTTAAATTATATTTTCACTTACTAATGATTAATGTAACAGAGTGAGCAATTGAGTAAAAGGTTATATCTATAAAATTATTAAAAAGGATTAAATTATGCCCAGCAGCTACTAGTGAAAATGCACCCAGCCATGACTATCTATACTGCAGTTGCACTGTCTCAGGTGGAAATTGCATATTAATGTGGCCCATTTAGTTTATACTATAGACTTCTCTGAAGAAGGAACAGTGAGCTAAGATAAAGTACTAATGAAACATAATAAAATGTGGATGTTGATACTGAGAAACTAATGGCAATTTTGTACTTCAGCTGCTTTAAGTACACTATTGTTAATTACTAATCTTAATTTCTTCAATTAATAAGTACTCTAGTAATGTTGAATCATTTTTCCTTAAAAGACAAAAGGAAAAATGACATTCCATTTAGTAAACACATTTTTATCAGAAAAAAAAAATTTAAATCAATTATCTTTCAACAGCTTTTCCCCTTCTGTAACTTTGCCTGGCATTAATACTCATTTTATTCTATATTGTATATCTTATCAGATCTTCTAAGGACCTGCCTAAGCATAGAGACTACAGTTCCAATGTTCAAACTATATATTAAAAGGAAATAGTTTATTATTATTAGTTTGATTTTTAATCAAAATTGAGGATCTCTTTTCTGTTTAATGACTTTTGCTACTGATTGATCCTTAAATCTTTGCTGAAGTCCAGAATCTAAGAGTACTTAATGCAGGACTTGTTTTAGGCTTGGAACATAAATGGTAGTATTCTGTAAGAATCTATCCTGTGCATGCACTAACCAATGCATTTTTTGATTGTTCTTTATATAGAAACACACAGAAAACTTACAACTAAAAATACAAGATTTAGTTCAAGAATCGCCTGTAATTCTTTCAATTATCACATTTTTCCATTTCTCATAATCCCCAAGTTTTATCCACATAGTAATTAAAAATGATTTTCCCCCCTCTGTTGACAAGCCTTCAAATTTTAGTATGACAACTCTTGTTTTATAATGAGGTGAAAGGATATTACTGGTAAAGAAAAATGGACTTCTCTGCTTGCTAACGACTGTCAAGTATTATGCTCCATTGAACATACTGTCTTATTGGGAAGAAAATAATCATATGGAGTTGCAAATGTGTACTGGCGTGTTTATTTTTGTAATACAAACAACCATGAATTTAAGGTGACTTTTTCTGAAATTAAAAAGAGAAAAGACTCTTCTTGTCTCAAACACTGGCTATTTCTTCCACTAACTTTAAAGGTTTTTAAGGAGCTGTGAAACAAAATCACAAACATGGAATTATCTTTTTGGCATCTTTACTGCCCAGTTAGGAAAGGGAGGATAAGTTCTGATGAAAGTTATGTCCTGTGTTTTGAAGGCTAAACCTCTAGACTGGAGGTTAAGTGTCCATCTGTGTCATTTATGAAGTACATATGTAGAATCTGGATTGCTTATTTAAACAGTATTTTCTTGGCTCCAAGTGGTGTTAATTTTCTGCTGCTTCCTTCTTCATTTGGTATTTGAAATCTGCATAACTCTCATCTCACACCAGCAACTCCTTTAGATGACCTGGCTTCATTTCTGCAATATATTTAGACCATTTGTTCACAAAGGATTTGTGGCATCTCTAGTTGGCCTAAAAATAATATTGGTGGTTCCTAAAGTAAAAGGATGAAGGCCAGTTTACAGAATGTTCTGCTACCTGACCTTCATAGTGATAGCTTCCACTATGGAAAGACTTTCCATTCTCTGGCCTTTGGAATGCCTAGCTTTAGTTAGATGCTGATTCATTTCCTGCAGCTCTTTAAATACAGCCAGCTGTGTGTGTGCTGCTGAGGGTCAGTATTATTTAAGCATTGTTTTAGAGACTTCCTGTCCCTGAATTCTGTAAGAGGGAAAAAGTCCTGTTTTGCTGTTTGGTGTCAGATTTTGGGTTTTTTCTAGGTTTCTTTTTTTTTTTTTTTTTCTTAGGGGTGTACATGTCTCCCTAAGTAAAAACAAGGCCTTGGTTGAAAAGCTTCTGTAAATGACTGATAAGGAGTAGAAAAGGAAGTACAGAATCAAAGCATCTAGTTTTTTAGCCAGTTAAATCCCTCTAAGTCTAGGGCATCAAAGAATCTGAAGACTATGTATAAGAACTACACGAAATTAAATTTATCCTTTACATAGTTTCATAAAGAAAAAGATGTTCTCATAAGGAATATTAGAGATTATCTGATTCTGTGAGCCTTAATTTATCCACTGTTACGTTGCCACAGAGTATGCAGTGACAATGACAGCAATAAAAGAAAAATCCAAGAGCTTTGAGACCTTGTTTCTCTGTTTGCGTTCAATAATAATTCAGGCTTCATGTCAAAATAATGATAAGTATTCCCACAAAGATGAACTATTAGTGATGGGACTTTGTTTCTTGGTTTCTTATCACATCAAAAAGGGTAAGTCTTTAATTATTTTATTAAATATTCATTTTGGTGGCTGTGAAAATATTAAAAACAAAAATATATTATACAAATGGGTTTATAACTTACTTTGTCTCAAAGCAAATCCAGCCATAAACCACATTCCCTCTTGATTAATATCTCAGCAGTGTTTACTACTCTTCAACTGCTAGTACAATGTTTATTCTGTTCATTATACTGTTTCCTGTATCACTGTGGTGTTTATTGTTCTTCTGTGTATTTTTGACCTCTAAAGTTTTATCTGCTATAGCTCCGCTATTAAATTTACTCTTTCTTTTATTTGAATGTGGATCCATCCTGCTTGTATATTACTGAATTTTTCAAACCTTTAACGTAAAATTATCCTAATGTTTATTGGCAACACAAAGTCAGAAGAGTTAAAATATCCTTGGAAAGAGCCTTTGCTCTCGGTGTGGTTTGTACAGTACCAGGAATGCTGGACCCAGATGGAGTTCACCTGTTTAAAAGGGGTAAAATAATTTTAGCCTGTGAGTTGTCAGGGCTGATTGAGAGGGTTTTAATCTAGGTGTGAAGTGGGAAAGGGATAAAGCCAAGCTCATCTGAGATGAACCAAGGGGCAGCATATCAAATTTGGGGGTAAAATCAATAATCCAACTGAAGTTCCTCTTCCATTTGCTGACTAAAATGTGCTAAGCACTGTGGACACACTCACAGTCTTATGGGGACAAGCCAAGGACTCCTAAGAAATAAAAGCCAACAGGCAAACACCAGAAGGTTATCTCAAAGGAAATAAGGTGTATTCCTCTAGGACAGTGACTTGGCCCATGACCCAGCTGAGGTACCTTTAAATCAATGCACGCAGCATGGGCAGAAAACAGGAGCAGCTGGAAGCCAAGGTGCTACTGGAAATCTGTGCTCCTCTTGCCATTACTGAAACTTGGTGGGATGAGTCCCGTGACAGGAGTGTGGCTATTGATTACAGGCTGTTCAGAAGAGATAGGGGAGGAAGAAGAGGCAGAGGAATTGACCTCCCTCTACATCAAGAGGTGGATTGGGTGTGGAGAGGTCCCCTTGAAGAACAGACACAATCAAGTTGAAAGCCTGTGGATAAGAATCAGAGATTGAGGCAACAAAGGCAAGTGAGTGGTTGGTGTCTACTACAGGCTGCCTGACCACCAAAAGAGAAGTCCCCTGCTTAGACCTGGCCTGATTAAAGAACATGGCATACCTCAATATGGAGACTGAAGTTTTAGCGACCTACATCAGTACTTGTCAGTTGAATAGATCACTGATATAGATTGACATGACGAAAGAAACATGGAATATGCCATTTTTACAAGGGCAGAGAGAACAAACCATATAAAGAACTGGTACAGTAGTATATTTGTTATAAAGGGAGTAACTATATTTTCTAGCTTGAGATGGTACCTAAAAGGCAATCTACATCTTTACTCATTACTTTTTACTTCAATCTCTTAGAGATTTTAGGCATGGAAATAACACATCTATGACCCTTAAATGTTAAAGGACAATTCTATCAGATGAGCGGTAAAATTATAGTCAAAAATGAGACAGGAAAAGACCAAAAGAAATGACAGCAGACTACATTTTTTGTGCAAGTCAAGAAGTACATCTATGTCATAAGTATCCAGAATAAACCAAACAAATGAGACATGAGAAGCAAGATTCTTATGATATTTAATTTTTTTTCTGAGCCTAAGACTAATTATTCAATTTCCTATAAACCTGCAAGTTACTGGTATTTTACAGTCACTTCAATGGCACCCCAGACAGCCTTCACATCAGGGATGTGGACTGCACCACCACAGGCTCTCCCTGGTGAACACAGTGTTTTTTCCTTCCAGTGAGCCTCAAACTCTTCGTGAACCAAACACATTTGGTCAGGTAACCAGAGAGAATGTCATCTGGTGTAAATTTGTTGGAAGATGTGTAACTGAGTTGGGAAGGGCCACAGCTCTAACAATAAAAAACAGCTGCTTAACTAGTTTTGTTCCAAATTTCTAGGTAATGTAGAAACTGCCTGCTCCAGACCTGGGAGGAATTCCCAGAAATCACGCAAGGTCCACAGAAGTCCTTCCTTGGCTTAAGTTGTACTGCGTTGAACCCAAGATGTTTCACATGAAAGAAAACAGTTTTTACTCATCAGCTCTGTTCCCAAATGAGTCAAATCAATAGAATTGTATTTTGAAATGCATCCCTATCCCTTTAAGTTCAGAACTGGATTGCCTTTTTATTTCTTTTCTTCTTATGATTTTAAATATCACTTTAAAAATACATTTTAGGTAGTATTATTTTATAGTGTTTTCACCTACTTATCTATCAGCTGTAAATACACGTTTAGGTGATAACTGGTAAAGATTCAAGCATACGTTTATCCAGATTGGATTTCAACTTCTCTCTCAGTTGGTAACACCTTTTTAGTAGTGACCTCTTCCAGCAGATGCCATTATGTTGTAAGCAACAAACAGAAAGCAGGCAAAGCCTGTACTACAAAACAGGAGCACCAGAAAATGTTTAGGGCTCTTAATAATTGAATGTGTGTGTATAGAAGGAGCTGCATAGTAAACAAAAACATTAGGTAATCTCTTATTTTTCACACTCTTGCTCAAAATATATTCAAAACACATTTTCAAACCTTGCAACAACAAAATGACGAATCTTAAAATGCAAAAGTACCTCTATGTTTAAAGTGTTTGAGCTCCCATTAGGTATCTCATTATTTCCTTATGTTATACATATGGATTAGCTTCAATATTACTAAAATTTGACCCTTCTAAGATGGAGTGCAACTTTTGCTTTCTAATAAACAAATGCTATTAAAGTTTTTTTCAGACTGAAAGACAATATAGCCTGAATTTCTTGACTGTGGGAATTACTCAGATTCAGTGAGAATGGCAAGCTTGACAAATTCTGTTATTTCTGAAGCATGATACTCCTCAAGTGCAAATAACGTGGGACATACAGTCAGGTATTATTATACCTGAAACTATTGGTCTGAGTTCTCACCTGTGAGATGATTCTAATCTACAGTCATGTCCTAATTCAGGAGAAGAAATTTTTTACTCTGGCGTGTGTGTAGACTTTCCTGCCCCTCAGTTAGCAGATCTCAGTGAGGACTACATGATTTCCCATCAGAGATGACTATACGCTTTCTGTAACCACCAACTGCCCACTGAGCACCCATAATTGCCAAACAAATCAGATTACATTAAAGTATCCCAAGCCATGAGTACTGCACTTATATTTCAGCTGCAGTAGTTTGTGTTGTGAGCAGATGATCCTTCACAGTGGAGACAGGAACATCTAGAAGAGGAGCAATATCAACATGAGGGAATGGGAAGCATGACTGTCATCCAAAATTAAGCCATTGATGCTTGTGAATATACAGCCAGACCCTGCCTGGTACTAGTAGTTGTTGTATTACTGTAGTGCTCTTGGATGCCAGTACAAGATTAGTGTTCCCGTGGCCACGTGCGTGAAATGAGAACCTGGAGGAAGCTGTGGTCCAAGTGAATAACTGCTGTGCCTAATAGTGATTTCACAGAATGCTGCAGGCTTTCTGCACAGCAGTTCTTAACTCTGCAAACCCAGGGCTATTACAGTCACTTAAAGAATTACGAAGAATTTCTCTATGACACAGGCACATTCAAGACTCTTCACAAACAGTAGCATAATTTTCTGCAGTATTGTTGAACGCATATTGTAAAGATCAGAAAATCCATTTTATCCTGAAAAGGTAATTTCTATTATTTTAAGAAATAAGTTACTCTTTCACCCCTTTCTTCAGTGAAAAATGAAATACACCATTAATTATGAGCCCATGTGTAATGGTGGCCTTTTTGTTTCCTTATGCTCTGTTTTGGAGACTTGTTGGCTTTTAATGCCAGCAGAAGAAATATATGTGTATATATATCTCAGCACCTTTTTTTAAACATTCTTATTGTAAAATTTCAAAAGGCTTTAAAAGTCTTTAATTGGAGTGACGCTTTATCTGTCCTAGAAGTGCCCCTGGGAATCACTTGACCATCAAATACTAATGCATAGTGGAGACTGAGCTGAGCCAGAGGTAAGTAACAACAGCAGGAAGAATGTGGACTCTGCCCTTGACTTTCACCATCTCTGACACAATAACTGAATCTCAGCATTTTTTGTTACCCATGTGAAGACAGAGACATGGTAGCTTAAGCCACACTTCATGATGATGCAGCAATGGTTTGAGCAACCTGCCTGGCTTCAGCTGAAAAAGCCTTAGAGAGAGCATGGCTCAGACCAACTGTGATAACTAACAGCTGAGAAAGAGAATTCCTGAAAATTCCTCCCCAAAACAAAAAAAGCTAGATATAGATAAGGAGAGTAAAGATGGGCATACAGACTACACACAAGTGAGGAGCTGCAGGGACAGAACCAGCATGGGCTAACACACCTGGGGAGAATGCAGTAACAACACCCTCGTTGACATGATCTGCGGATGAAGAGCAGAGACTGACTGACAAAGACCCAGACAAAAAATTGTCCATCAGTATTTGCAACACATCATTTGTTAGTTTTTGTAAGATTCAGGAGGATGATATATTGTATCATCATCCCACACCACCCTTACAAACATGTTATCAGTTGTGCTCTTCGAGGAGAGAATAAAAAAGCTTTTCAGCCTTTCATAAGCAGATGACTGCTCCGGCGTTGAGGTAGGAATGAGGAAGTGTTAGATCTCTTTTGCTATGCAAAGGGAGGTTTGGAAAAAATTACCAATATAAGGACTCAGCTGAAATCAAGTTATAGCCAAAATACAACAATTTTCAGAGTAGAAAATATTGCCAGATAAAGACTACTATAATTCACCAGAGGTTTGGAAACCTTTTATTATGAAATTGAAAGTGTTTATCTGCAATTAAGACCTTCAGACACATGAGCAGTCATAAAATTTTGTTCCAGAAGGTCAGCAACATTTTGTTCAATTAATTCTCTCCAACTATGCCTACATTATTAGAAAGCTACTCTTGACAATGACTGTGATACCATCAGAGTCAGCGATAGAAAACATTAACTTTCGGGTCAGTTTTCTTCTTTGTTTCTATATAACAAAAAAAATACCACACATTATTCCTTCAGCCTTGAAATTATTCCTCTCGAGTCCTTTGTCCCACTTCAAGTTTAAGTAAGCTAAGTTTTACACTAAAGTAATTACACATATCTATATTAAAATTCACTATAATGCATCTGTCCAACCTCTTCTCTTTTCCTGCAGTTTTTTTTCAAGGTATGCCTTCAGACCTGCTTTACCATTAGCGTAAGAAAATGACTAACAGAATATGCATTAACACTTAATCTTAGGTGACTGAATTTACTGCACAGTTATGGAACCTGTACTGGAGTGTTTTCTGCTTTGAGCCCATTGAGTTGCTTGTGCTGGTGTGTGTATTTCACCCACACACTCTGAACACTGTTCCCCCACTAAGAGAAATCATGCAGCACACTTCATAGCCAGCAAATAAGGGAGTACACAGAATAACATAATTGTGGTTTCACAGCGTAGATTTTAAGTGTCATTTGAAATGGATGCGGTGCACACTTAATATTCCCTGAATTCTAACACATCTCTCAAAAAATTCCTCTGCTCTTTTAATTTTTAGCTGTCATGCATTAGTAAATAAGTGAGAATGCTTGTGCCTTTACTGAGATGCATACAAAATGCCTACTCTGGCTGCCAATATTGTAAAGTGATTTTCATTGTGTGTTTTATGGAACTGTTAGATATGTTGGATGAAATCATGGTCTCCTTTGAAGTTAAGGAGAGCATTACTGTTGACTTAATGAGACCGAGATTTCTTTTATGTTCAAAGTTAAGCAATGTTATTCACTTTCTTTTTCATTAAAATAAACCGCAGAAAGTTAAAAAGTAAATCAGTACTTTCAGTGTTGCATCCACAACATCTAAAGGCCTAAAAATGTCAGTAATTCAAAAATCCCCATAAATGGCTTTGAATGCCAGACACAAAGTTAGAATCTGTATGAAGCCAGAAATATATGAAAGCATTTTTCCTGGTACCAAGTTTGAGTTGGATTATCAAATCCTTATTAAAAAGTTCTATAGAATTTATTTAAAATTAAAATCTATCTTTTTATAAACTACTAACTTTCATGAAATTTTTAAAAAAATTAATCAGAATTTCTGATGAAATATTACACCAAAGGATTAAAAAGTAGACAAAAAGATCTAGTTCTTTACTGAAGACTTTCAGCTTTTACATTGATTTCTAGGAATAAAATGTCTGTAGACTCCTATTATTTATTGGTATGACACTTCCACAGAATGTATGAGATTATATATGAGATATAAGGAACATCCCATATTGAGTTATAGCTGTTGAGAACTAGAATTTATAAATGCTTCACATATAAAAATAACATTTTAGAAGAAAATACTTCATATTTCAGGATATTTTAGAGGATATTTGTGTTATGAACATGTTTAGACATACTCTGAGGTCATTCTTCACACCTCATTTCTGGAATGGATATTGTAAAGCATTTCTTTCAGTAGAAGTTTCTCTATTTTTAAGAGGTAGGAGTATGTGGACGCCATCACTTCAGACTTGGGTCTTAAACATTGATTAGGCAATTTTTTTGATGGAAAACCAGGATTAAGTAGGTTATTGTCCTTTACATGTCTTATTGTGGCTTAGTATCTGTAAGACAAGGTCATGAATGATGTTGAAATAATTACACAAAGCTAAAAGATGGTAAAACAAATATTTGACACTTCAATACAATGGTTTTCCTCATTACTAAATGCGTATTACAAAAGCACTAGAAATCTAGCAATCTGATGATTGGTAAGAAAAATCTACAATAGCTAATCTGAGAGCCTTGAAGGCTTAAAATGTCTACTGACATCTAGCAAACACATCACCTCAGTCAAATAGACAACTTTCAGGATGCCTTGGCCAGTTGCTTCTGCAAAGGCACTATCAGGAGCAGATGGGTGCTTAGGACCAGTCGATAGACAGCCATAACTGGGCTGGAGTATTTTGCCTGAATGCTTTTAAAGCTCTTTCTGTCAGTTATTTCATGTTCAAAGGATCAACCAATATTGCCAGTTAAGATGAATTTTAGATAAAACATGATATACAAGGAATATGTCCAAGAAAGAGGAGAAATGCAAGTCTAAATGCCTCTTCATCTTGTACTGGCTCTAAGACAGAAAAATATTTCCGTTCCTGTGTCACCCAAAAATCAAAAATGGTAAAAAGATTGATACTATATTGTCAATACACAAAAGAATATTATTTAAAATGTACCATACACAGATACTTAGCCTTTGTCTTTACTTTATGCCACATCACTTTTCCCCATTTTTACTCTCTCTATTTGCACTGTGAATTACACACAACAGTAATGGAGAAATGTCCACCTATATATGTTAATATATAATCAAGGTACCTCTCACTTGTTAAAAGCAAGTTAAATGAAATCCTACACCCAGCCCAGAGGTAAAGCTTTTAACTTTGGAGTTGCAGCTATGGATACGTATGTTTCCTTACTATCTTTCTTCTCTTTCTCTGAAACCAAGTCTTTCTGGTTTAATTTTTTTTTTTTAAAACCAATTTTTTTTTGTTTTTTTTTTTTTTTTTTTTTTTTTTTTTTTTTTTTTTTTTTTTGAGTCATCTCACAAGTTCTGGCTTCTGCATTTAAAATAAGAAGTGAACATTCTGACAGTTTGTTTTCTTAAACACCTATCTGCGAGAACCCTGGAGCCATGTATTGTATTTTAGGCAACTAGAATAATACCATAATGACTTCCAAACAGCATTCAAGTTGCTTTACTTATTCTAATAAGAAAGAACAAAAGATTTTTAAAAGGTGGATGTGCCTGACATTATCATGGTCCCTTACACGGAGATACAGAGAGTGGGAATAGCTACAATCAGCTCATCATGAAAGAAACTCACTCTGCAGTATACAGAGTATGGAGTATTTGTTCAGTATGCAGCAGGATAATGAAGCAGTGAAACACAGAGATTATGCTTTCAGCTTTATTCATATTATGCATAAGAATTCCGAATTCTCTCTTTGGAGGATAAGCATCCTAAATCACCTGTAAAACATTTGCCTTATCTTTCAACATTAAAGCTGTAGTGGAAGTACTGCTGAGTTCTAAAAAAAAAAAAAAATTAACTTGCTTAGGTAATGAGTTTAACATGTTGCAAGTCTTCCAGTGAAATGTTAACTTTTGATACACAGAAGTGCTTGTGGGCACTTAGGCCTAGAAAAGCAAACCCACGGGCCCCTCCTTACACCAAAAAAAATTTTTTTTTTTTTTTTTTTTTTTTTTTTTTTTTTTTTTTTTTTTTGAACTGAGTAGAAAATATGTATAAGAAAATGCAACTAAATATACTTCTGACAGCTCAAATGATACATAAATATAAGGGCTGACAAGGGTTGGTTTGTCATTGTAGTTCACTTCGATCAACTCTACATGGTTCTGTAGGACAATGAAATTCAATGCACTTATAATTTCCAAAAAAGTGAGCTCAGATTCTTTTAAAAGCATTTCTATGTGAAAACGGATCATTTACATGCCAAAAGCACTTTTAATGTGACATATTTAGCACATGTATTATTGAGAACGAAAGCTGCTTGAACTTCGTGAATTTTAAAGTCTATAAAATGGCACCCTGCTGAGCAGAAAGGTAGCTGTTCAGTGAATTTCCCAGTTATGTGATTATTTTGAATAATAGACTTGTACATAACTTTTTTTATGAAATTAAAGGTATGACATTTGCTTTAGTTCAGTCCTGTAAATTGCACTTTAGAACAGAAAGAATGGGCTGATGTATGAATTTGTTGTTCCTCCGAGGAATTTTGCTGATTTTTTAAAGAACAGTTTTATGTTTCATCTATTGAGTAACACATCAAACAGTTATCTTAGTAGATTTAATGAGCATTCATGTATATCTTAACACATATGAGGAACAGTTAGGAACCTCAAAAATAAAAGTATTGTGTTTTGCTTTGATTGTCTAGGACTCACCCAGGCTCTGATGCAAGATGATGACTAGTTTGATGAAAAGTCCGAACACTTAGGAAGAATAATTAAGAGAAGCATCTGGAAGTATAGAAGCGTAACAGATTCATTTAATTTGGCTCAGGTACTCTTTGACTTGATTAAATACACCGTATACTTCACTGTCATGGAATTGCACAGTGCTACCTGCTCCCAGACAAAGAGGAACCAGCAGAACAATAAGTCTTATCCTGTATTTTTGATTTTATTTTTTTCCCCCTATCGCTAGCAACATGAAACGCTTGAAAACATAAAATACATAACAAAAAGCATCCATGCATGACAAATATATAAAATAACCACTATTTCTTTTCGGAATAGGCTATGGAGAAAGGGCAAAGGTTACAATTTTAGCATATGACCTAACTTCAGATGAAAAACACCCTCCCTAAAACTGGTACTCTGTCTGCTTACATTGCTGTCCCACTGGCCACTGGTAAGAATTCACCCAACACACAGAAACTACGAGCTACGGTACTTCACTGGATTCCAAAAAGGATCACAATGACTAGCTGTAGAAAGGCACAGCACACAGCCCTGTGCTAAAGCTAATGAGTGAACAGACCATTTCCAGTTATACGCAGGCTTAAGCACTTTGTGAATTCAGGTCTATGAAACTGAATCCAGAGCATAAAATGGGCATTTGGGGAGGATATTAATGACATTTTCTGACTGTAAGTTGTTCACACTAGGTATATAGCAGTCCACAATAAAGGGGCTTGCAAAGAGTGCAGAAAACCCTTCCTTTCATGGATCACTGTGCCTTTAACTTAAACGCCCATACCAAAAAAACCCAACAAACAAAACACTAAAAACCCCCAAACCACTGTAAATTGACTCTGTGTGGAATGATTGAGGCAGAGAGCAAGTCTTCTGTGATTTCTAAAATCCCCCGTTCCTCAACATCAGAAAAGCTGCTCTTTTGGTACATAGTGCAAGTATTTCTAGCACTTTTAAATAACTCATGAGCTAGGAAAGAGAATAGTGACACTATCCCCAAAAAGAGCATTTAAATAACAATGTTCCCCCTTTCCTTTTTTATTTAAAATGATGCTTTCAGGAAAGATATTCAGAGGTATAAGATCAAAATGAGAATATTTCATATTACATGAGACCCTACCCATAACTTGATCGCTTCTTGCTCTGCTATATTTCAATCCCTTATTGGTGGGAGTGAGGAATTATACTTGCTTTTGACTTCAAATCTAATTTAAAACCAGATTGCCACAACGAGCACAACAGAAAATTAGAAATGTAGATTCAGGCACTAAGAGAATCCAGTGGTTTACCTCGAAGGGAATGAAACTCTGTTAGGCAAGATAACAGCCTGAAAATTTCAGGGAATTCAGGGCTCCTAATAACAGACAGCACTCTTTTGGTTTAATGTGTCTCTGGAAAGAGCAAAGGACTCACATGGAGGATGGGATAGGTCACTTCCTAAATAAATATCCACAGCAATACTGCTGCTTTGCCAAACGTATGCACATTTTCCCTTAGTTTATAGCCTAGAATGATGAATTGCAAATTAAATAAAAAATATATCAATCTTTTTTCCTTGACTTATTTTCAAGTGTGTCATTGAAAAAAACCCGTAGGTTTTCAAAATGCCATAAATGAGGCAGTAAAACAAAAATAAGAGCTTAAAACTGTTCCCTGTTCACTTATGAAACATAATGTTTTGAAGGTTTTCTCAGATCACCCCCTATTCTTCATCTCCTGTAGTAATCCAACAGTTACTAATCAGACAAATATGCTGGGGTGGGGGGGAAAGGTTGCTTTTAGCAGACAGGCGGCAAGGTTTTAATTTGTAGCTGATAATTTGCTACTGGAAGCTTACCCTGATTAGTCTTCTTATGGCACTAACAGTTTTTGAGGTAGTGTGAATTACCTACTGTGTATGTTTTTACCACCCATTCAGGGATGAAAATGAGTTACAACCTAGGCCTCAATTAAAGCTTGAAATAAGAAAACCTAAAACTTCTTTTATGTCCTCACTTCTAAAGAATAGAATTAGTTGCTTCTGATATTATTGGAATTGTAATTCACACTCCTGAAAATCCAGCAACGGATCTTTCAACCCTTTACAATGAAGCACATTTCAGCTGTTACCCAATTATGCTGCCTTTGCTCCAAGTCAAATCATCATCCAACAGCTGAGAATTGAAACAGACTCCATTTGTGAAAATGAACGGTGTATTTATCTGTAATGCAGAATGTTTTTAAGTGTTACTCTAGCTGTCATGTAGAAATTAGGATGTTATTGCTTGTTCTATTAATTCTCATTTCTGGCAAACCGATTTGTACCTTGGTCTCATCAGAACTATATGGTAGGCTTTTTGATCTACATTATATGCAAACCACGCCATAGCCATTACAACAAGCAATAGATTGCCCATGATTTTAAACATCTGGCTTAAAATAAAAAAGTCATCGTAAGAGTCATTATTTTTCAAAGGGGAATCCATGCTGGCCTTTTTGTACATTGGTGCTTAGTAGTCCACTAATCTAAGCTGACTTTCCCACAGGATGATGGAAACTATAAGGAACCAGTAAATATTAATTACAGAAAACAATATTCTCCTTACCTAAGTTTACCCACTTTCTCTTAACAATGTACAGGTATTGTTAAGCTGTAGTTTGGGGTATGTTTCAATAAATATCCATATACAAACATCCTTCACTTTTACCGAGGAATGTAAAATGGCAATTTTCTCTGTTTGCCACAATAGTGTGGAATCTTATTTTAGGTTTCATTAATAATATTTTTGAGGAATGGAATAGTGAGAGAAACTCTAATGTTGAATATCATTGCAAGTATTTTATTCAGTCACTATCCACAGGCCCCTATAGATGATGCTTAACAATAAGCAATAATGCACCTGGCAGGGGTGGAGGATAACAGCTAGGAGATAGGACATTCATTAAAAGGAAAAAAAAATTACAATCACCTACAGTATTGGGGAACATTCTGGCCTACCAAAACCACAACATATTTATTTAAGTGGCTACCCTCTGAAAAAAAGTGAAGTTATTACTTCTTAGCTAATGTCAACCACTCTAGTGAAATTAAAACTAGCTGAAGAAGTCTATCTGTAATGAAATAAATTTTTGGCACCTCTGTGATTACACTTTTAAAAGTCAGAGAAGCCACATGCAGGCGAAGCAAAACTAGCACACTGATGAGCAACCACTGTCAATTTAAGCACTTTGTGTTAAAGTGGTATTTTTCCTCTACAATACTTTTAAGGACTACATAGACTGCATAGAAACCTATTGGATTTAATCCCTGTTAAATTAAATAAGTCTTTTCCAGGCAGAAAAAGTGCCCAATATAGATTTCTCTTTCTCCTCTACATCCATTACTATTTCTGCTTATTATTCTCTGGTTTTGTGGTAAAAGGACTTATTTAGACTTCCTTTGTCTTTTACCCCTCATTACCCTTTCATAGCAGGTTTTGTCATGCAGTCACTGTCAAGATCTCTTTTTTTATTATAAAAGTGACATTTAGAATAATGAACTTAATCTAATTCCATTTTTGTCATACAAAGGTCCATATTCTCAGCTGCTATAAACTTGTGTATCCTCTCTGAATCCAGTGCATCTGACTGTATTTAAAAAAGGCTGCCAGGTGCAAAAATTTCTTCTGAAATACTAAAATGATATGGGGATTTTGTCCTAGATTCATTAGACATCTAATTTAGGTGCTCTCTCTCAGCTAAATTCAATGCTTCAGACATGAAGGGAATCTCCATGAATTGCCCAACACCAGGAAAAAATTGTGACCTTTTCTGTTTGTTTTTTACAAAGTTGAGGTCACAGCTCTGTAGTCAGCAAGGTTCTCCAAAAGAAGAGAAAAATCCTATGTGGCTAGTAAGGATGCTGCCTTTGTCTGCTATTGCTACAGAAATACTATGATAATGCATCATTGCCACATATCACATGACATGGAATTGTCTGGGCCAGAAAGCATTAAAGGGATGTAAAAAGGAGACTTGGCTTGAACTATTCACTTTGTATAATCAGTGCAACACAGACCTTCATATTAGCCCTAAAAAGCAGCTGATTTATGCTACCCACTTTCTCATCTTTAGCTATTTTTAAATTTAAATTAATATCTAGTTACAGATTATTTTCAATATGATAGTTTTCATTCTCAGTGTATTCTTCAGTGTGATTGGTCATTCAAGTTACTTTTTTCTTCTGCAATCTCCTTTTGATGACTCAGATATTTTGGACAAAAGACTGTCTGGCAAGTTATAAACAGTGAACTAAAAAGAGGTATGCAGGTTCATACCTGCATTTTCCCCATACAAATGCAGTTATTCATAGCATTCTCTCCCATTCGTGTCTCCTTTACACCGTGTTCACCACAGTAGCCCCTGAATGTGTATTAAGTGGTCTCTTCCACTGTATACTAAGACACACAACACACATTTATTCCATGCTTATTTTGCACTGATTACAAGCAAGGAAAAACATGTATATTTTTAAGCAGTGAAGTGTTTTTTATTTTTTATTATTTGTCAAAACTTGCAAATAAGAGGCCCTAATAGATGTGAATTTAAACAGTTTCATAATTATTTTAGATTTTAATTACATTTTCAGATGTATTCAGTATTCAGACCATTCTCATCAAAAAACTTTATGATTTTGTATATACATTTCAACAGCAATGAAATCTAGAAGGTTCAAAAAGTAATCTTCTATTATACAAGTAACCTTTACTTTTCCTATTAGGGCATAGTTAGACTTGTTCCTACAGATTTGGAAATAGAAATTGCTGAACAATATAGCATATCTGAAAGAATAGAACCTATTTTTTATGTTAAAAAAGATAACCCCTGGGTTAATTAAAAATATAGATCTGCTTTAGAAGAAACTGTTATTAGAATAAAGAAAATTATAGAATATTTATTTTAGAAATTCCTATTACTAGAAAAATCAGGATGCCTCAGATCTTTATTCCCATTTGCAAGAGCATATGGAATGCACCAGTACCACCTACCTTGCACCACGCGCCATGAGTGTCATTCTAAGACTATAATTTTTTATAAGGACTGAACATTGGGTCCTGCCACACAGAAACTTAGTAACCACAACAATAAGCAACTGTCTTGTGCAACACAAAATCCAGTTTGTACAGTGCTTTGAGACGTCACGACATTTCAAAGTAGTTTACCAGATATATACAATAATTGAATAATACAGTCTGCAGCTCCAAGCTAATGACGGTAAGCAAAGGGAAAACAAGTGAGTGTTCTCTACTACCAAGGTAGGGAATCTTTCTGTTCCTTAATCTTTTCCTCTCCTGGGGCTGTCAATTGTGCAAAATGGCTTGAAATTATGGATTTTTTTTTTCTCACGGACTACAATTTGCTCAGGGACTATTCAAGTAAACAAAGTCATTCAATTTATGTTCTGGTTGCCTCTTTCCCTGCTATATTTACCATGCATTTTCTGTAATTGTTACAGTATTGATCAAGGAGTGTATTGTAAATATTCTATAGAGTGGTGGTGAGCTCTATGTGTGGAAAAAGTCAGATGGTGTCGGTCCACACCTATTTTACACACATACAGACCTGCGCAATACTTTGATCAAATCACACTTTTCATCCATTTTGCATTCCATTTGCATTTTGATCCATTCTACAAAAAAACCCCAACACCTCAACAAAGCTTACATCCTGACAAATACCACAAGCTAAACAAAACTGGAGCTGTGGCGCTATTGAAGCCAATCAGCATGTCAGTGCTGCAAGCACCCTACTTTGAAAGTCATAATGTACATAGTTTCCAAAGAGTATAAAAGAAATTCCTTTTGAAATAAAAGTTAAACCAATGTAGACTCTTTTAAAGCCCATGTTCCATTCTACTGTATTAACACAGAACAGAAAGAGGAAAAAAGAGAGAAAATCAATTCCCAGCAAGTATGGCGTTTATCTTTAGTACTCTGTAGGTTATCTGTGATGGTGATGACTTGCTATGCACATTTTCCTTTATATTACCTTCTAAAACTCTCTATGGAAGCTATTTCAGCTAAAAACACTGTTAATTTCTTCATGTCTCTTACCAAGCAGCCCTGAAGAGAAGAGTATCTAAATTACAGCATGGCTTCCTTGGTAGGCACGTTAGCATTTGGCAGAGATCCCCAGAGCAGCATAGTGGGGTGAGCACTCTGTCATCTACTGTTACATTTCCAGGTCTGCCTTCAGGTTTGGGGGCTCCACATGAGTTCTGTTACTGCCCTAGGTAACATGACAAGCAAGCAGAGTTGTGTTAACCTGAGCTTTATAAGCCATGCTCAGGAGCCCATAATCTGTGCTGTAACTCTGCAGCCTGTCCCTCCGCAGCACACCAGCCACTTTGAGTTCCCTTTTCTGTTCCAACTCCTGTTGAAACCTGAGGCTTTCTCCCACTCCAGTGTAGTAAGCTACTCTACAGTGCTGTTTTGGAAATTGCACAACTATGGTTTTCCACAAACCAGAAGCAGGCTTTTTAACTTTCTAACATGCCAAGGTGTGAGAACCCCATGCCACATGAGTAGGGGTAGATATGAACAACAGTTCCATGAGGAGGGGCATAAGGGATGTGCCCTATTCATTAATGCAATTGTAGAAGAGCTACTACACCCAAATATATGTGGGAAATGCCTCTTAATGCGGCTTCAGCCCAGGGCATGACTAAGAAACACAGGCCTGGGGTACAATACAAGCCATTAGCTCTCTCCTGTCCAGCATCACATCCTGCACCAGATACATGAAGCAGGCAAGGAGACTCTGGAGTCCTGTTTACAGTCTGCAATATGAGATGAAGAAAGTGTGAAGCAGGGAGATTGAAATATGACATATCCAGTAGTAAACATCAAGTAGAGCTTATGACATACAGGTCTGTCAATGTTTGGCACTGCTATTGCACTTTATGCATTCCTACATACACAGTGACACAGTGAATGAAGAATGAGGGTTCTGTTCATTGACTGATTCTATTAATTATAAACCCCACAGCCTTTGGGTAGCAGTCAGCATTCTACTCCTGCTTTACAACTGCAGTGCAATGAGTGAAAATTCATGGTTACACACAAAAATCAGAAAAAAAAATTCTTATTTCTCAACACTGCAATGTCTGCGCATTGACAGAGCCTGTAAGGGTGCAGGATTGTACATTCAGCCTCAAGCCTGAGAAAGAGGAAGTGGACAAACTCAGAGTAATAGCATTTGTCTGCCTTGTCACCGACCTCAACATCAGTCAGGGTACACCACACTTTAAAAAAGCAGCAGTGGAACGAAGTGAAAGCAATTCATCTCCTCTGTTGCTACAGATAGAGTCTGAGTCAAACTCCTTGATGAAAGGCTGTTAATTAGGTGAATTATATGTGGTGGCCTTGTGATGTCGATTACTGCCCATGAGGGACTGGGTTGAAAACAACGAACTCATTGAATATGCATATATAGAATCATAAAATCATAATATGGCTTGGGTTGCAAGAGACCTAAAAGATCATCTTCTCCAACCCCCTGCCATGGGTAGTGGCACCTTTCACTTGGCAGTGAGCTCAGAGCCTCATCCAACCTGGCATTGAACAGATTAGGTGATAAACCTAATTACAAATTATCAAAACTTTCACAAAAACTCAATAATACCAAACAATGTAGTAGCGGTTTTTTAGATAACGACTCTAGATTTGAGTTTGTAGTTATTTGTTATACTGAAACCTGAATTCCATTTCTGATTCTTACAGAGTTTTGTAGATAAGCTCAGCAACTAAGGAACAGCACTCTAAAATGAACCAGAGTTTTCTTTTACTTTAAGCAACTGAGTCTCTTTTGGCACAATTATTCACCAGTTCTTAATTCATTTCTTCCTTCAAATATGGAGCAGTTCTTTCAGTTGGCCTGATCAGGTTTATGGGCAAAATAATTTTCTGTCTACTGTGAAATTAGCAGTCTTTTCTTCATATTTCTGCCTTTATAGCACTGATACTGCACTGAAAGAATATCCTACTTGCAACATCAACCACAGTAGTTTGAGACAGCATTAGTTGAATATGGTTATGTTTGTTGTAGATAAGTTGTCCCCTTGTCTATGAATCCACTCGTATCTTTGCCAAAAAATCTGTTAATCTGTTAAGTGTGGGCCAAGTGTGGGCAAACTGTCTCTACTTCCCAGACTGAGTTGAAAAATTTTTCTGCAGAACCCTTCATTCCTTTATCAACACTTATTTTACCTTCTCTCTGGGGTATTCCAAACAATAATTTATGGAATGTCGATATTTTTTTTTTTTTTTTTTTTTTTTTTTTTTTTTTTTTTTTTTTTTTTTTTGGAAAAAAAAAGAAAAATTGCAGGACCTAAACTGTGAGNGTTGGTGAATAGTGACAAAAATCTCATTCAACTCTCCGTCATCTGAAGCAGTGAAACTCACTTTTCCATGGATTTCTCTATGGCTGACTCTACTTTCAACAAAAGTGCAAACCTCAGCTGCACTGAGTTCAGTAAATGGGCACCTCTTCCAGATGGGCTTTCTGGTGTCTTTTAAGATGTAAATTATCAGAGAATCCTTCTTCTTCACTTGGGACCTCAAATACATTTTTTAAATTTTATTTGGTATCTTATCCAATAGATATGGTGTACAAAATTCAGTGGAAATCAGAAACTGTTTTCTGAAGTGATTAGCAGAGGACATGGATAAAAATTTGGAAGAAAATGGAGACAAATCTGTTTTCAAAAGGAAACAAGGCCTGAGACATTTACACAAGTGTTACAAATATGAAGAACAGATATTGCATTGCTGATAGATAGATATAGATATAGATATAGATAGATATATGATACACGATATATGATATAGATAGATGATATAGATATAAAACCAAATAAACCTTGTCCACTAAACACCTTTGTCTGGTAACCAGCAAATTTTAAGGCAGGGTAAGCTATGTGGTTAAGTGGACTGATAACTGACCAGCAGACAGGCCCACAGGTGGTTTTCAGCAAAGAGTTACCAGAAAACGAGGGTATGTCTAATATGCGAAACTGACACTGGGCTTGACCTGATTTAAAATTTGCATCCACCATATGGCAGTAAATAAACTATCAAGGTTGATAAAAGTGGCAGGTAACACAGAGATCAGGAAAGCCATGGTGAGCAGTCAAGTATTCTGGGTCCATCCATGCAAAATGTCAGCATAACGAAATGCAAACTTATACACTGAAGAACAAGAAATGAATATTCATAACAAGAAAATCACTGCATGCTGGAAAACAGTGACTGAATGGGACTGGAGGTCACCACAGAAAAGTATCTTATCATGAGCTTCCTGACTGTGCAGAAAGGCTTCCAAGGCAAATGGCTGGCCAGCTCCTTAGTTCTCTCAGGAATACAACTTCAACAGGCCTCATCCCCACATGTGATGGTAGAACATGTGTTGTACCTGGAATAGGACAGGCTCTCGGCTCAACTCAAGCACCTACACTGAAGATGATAAAGGAAATGACACCATAATTGAATTTCTGTGCACAATTTTACATGTGAGAATGAACAAAGGAGCTTAGTGGCAGAACACATTAGTATGGCATCCGTTCATTATTTGAAAAATACTGCAGCATAAACCAGGTCACATTGAAACTGGGTTTTGATGTCACTTTATAGTTCTTGTTTTCCCATATGAAGGGCCCAGGAATATGAACAGCAATAGTGTCATCGGTCACAAACTGTGTGCTTTTAAAGGATCCATCTTGCAACACCTTCCTATAACCAATCCTTTAGTTTTCATAAATAGTGCATTGAGATGCAGTATTTTCTAAACAATGAAGAAAACTCTGAACAGGCAAACCTGAGGTTTGTCATGTTAATGGCAAGCACATTTTTTGTCACTCCACAGAGCAAAAAAAAGTTTTAAAAAATAAAAATAAGACTTAGTGACTTTTTGAAATGTATTTTCGTACCCAGATACTACAAAAACTGTACATGACACTATACCAATGTACAAACTAAGTATACTTTTAAGAAACTGGGGTCAGCTCCTAGAGCCAGGCAGCACACTGACGCACGAGACCCATCCATGGCTGGCCACTTCTAGGCAAAAGCACCTGGCATTGTGCTGCACGAATAAAGGCATTTTAGGGACCCACATGGACAGAAGATCAACTATGGTATATGGAAATTCCTCAAAAACCATTTTTTTTTCTCTGAAGTATTGTAGTGGCCTGGGTGGTTTAGGACCACATTAATGACTATTGAGAGCTGTCCACCATGCTGCAAAGTAGACAGCCTAGGAGTGGAGTATTTAGACCAGATGAAAAATAAATAAAATAAATAAAATAAGTGCATTGACTGGGAAAACAGAAAGGTAAGTTTGTGTGTCACACAGAGAACCAGGCAAGTGGCACAGAAATGTTTGGCACCTGCTTCTAATTGGAATTAACTTCTAAAAGGAGCCTTTCCAGCAGGTCCACAGACCAAGAACTGTCACATTATTGGATGACGACGTAAACCATATAGTATCTCAGATTCCTTATTGAACAGTGCTTGAGCAGATGTACAACCAGATCGTCTTGAAAAAAGGCTGTAGAAGTAAGAAGGTTCATAAATGTGTGATTTTTATATTTATTATTCTGCATGCATTAGCACCCATCTATTTCACGCATTCTTTCAAGTTCACAGAAACATACTCAAAAGTATGTAGTATTTGTTCTGCCATATACCTGTCCCAAAGCCATGCCCACCAGTTTCCTTAAAACAGCTTAATTTTAGAGTTGTATTTAAATTGGGAAAGGTTTTAGCATTAAAAAAAAAAAAAGCTGGTTATGCAGGTGATAAATATTTCCTTTTAGATTTAGATTTAGATTTATATTAGACATTCATCATATCCAGTACCCAAAAAGGAGCTCAGACTGTGTTTTGCACTGGAGTTAAGGAAGGAAAGAGGGAATACAATAAACCAGAAACTTGTAACTTGTTTCTCTGTGAGGAAAATTTGGTTTGTACATTAAAAAAGACTTATAAATCTGATAAAACTAACATAAACCTGTATAATTTCCCAAAAAACATTGTAACACAATTGTAAAAACATTAAAAAATCAACAGAAAAAACATAATTTAACTTGCTCTCTTTCTAGTTTGCTGTTAATTACACAAAGAAAAAAAAAAAAAGAAATTTATACAGTAATTGACATATTTCCTTATCTGTTCTTTCCAAGACCCTTTTATGTTTACATGTAATTTTTTGAACTGCTTTTATGCTATCACAGCCACAGACCACTGCCACTAGTTGGATAAAAACACCCCACTTCCACGACTCCCTAAACCATAAGGGCAAAGGCCCAAGGGTTGTAATTTCAGAGTAGCAGGCCAGGCACATACTTTTCTGCAATGGGAGTATAAAGGGTTCTGTGTGATCTGAGGCAACACCAGGTTAACTGCAAACAGTACCTAAAAGCTTGAAGATACTGAACACAGCAACACATTGTGCTAGAGATTTGGAAAAGTGTATCTGTATGTAAATTCTTTCGCTACCTTTCTCCCTGCAGTAACAGCAACCACCTGCCTGTTGCAAATATAAACAAACTATGAAAGAATACAGAATCTGCACATCTGCTTGTTTTCCTCAAGACAAGAAGTTATAAGGGTGTACTGTGGCCTGCAAAAGAAGGGAAGCAGTTCAAAGGCTAAATGTAGCTGAAATGGAGGCTACAGGTCTGTGTGCAATTGCTCTGTGACATTTCTGCAGTAACTACCATCCGTCTGTTTTAGGCAGACACCCCTCTCCCTGGCTTTGCATTCAGACACTCCATTTGCGTGCACACTTATGGGTATTTCGATTGTAAATATAGCAGGGAAATCAACCTCAGGCCTTGGGTTTTTTTTCTTTAAGCGTGGTCCACATTTATAAGAGTAGAGATAGTGTTACCACTCCAAAATTTTGCTGTTCAAAAATATCAGCATATTACTTGATGATTATTTCGTTTCCACATATTCAGAAGTGAAGGAAAGGAGAAGGGGAGAACAGCTGTAAGCAAGAGTAAAGACACGTTTGAATGAGCAGGCAGAGTTTAGGATTAGGAATAGAGTGACAATATTGTGATTTACAGATTAAACATTCCAGCCAAAATCTATGTATGAAAGCAAGATACAGCACTGTTCCAAATAACAGCATATCTCTTCAGTTGATGCAATTCAGCAAAGCTCCACTGGAAACAATGAAGCTACACTGATTTACACTGGCTTGAGATCTTGCTCAATATGTTTATAGCTTAATGGCTCAATATTAATCTAAAAATCAGAAAAATAACAACTTGTCATTTATTTAACCCCAGCATGATGGAAGGTTAAACTAAATACGAAAAGCCCATAACAAATAGCAGGGACATTCTAAGGTCACCAAATGAAGGCTGTCGTTTTTGTATTCAGGCCAGTGATAAAAGAGTTTTTAAATGTTTGGACATTCAATCTATGTAGTGCCACAACCTGAACATACCCCTTTGCCAAACACAGGCTCACTAAATCCTCTTGGAATGTTGTTTACCTCTGAATAAATCAAATTTGACAGAGTAGGTTAACTTTACAGATTCATTTTTCAATCACAAAAGATTGATATTTTTTACAGAAAGCCAGCTACAAAATTCTTACTGGATAACCAACTCTTGGAAGTCATATTGTTCCTGGGTGTCATATGAAATCCAAGCAATTTTTCAAGGACTTTGTTTCATAGCTATCCACACTCTCTGTGAGAACACAGCAGCGAGTGTACCTCAAACAAGGATCACCCAGCAGAGATAATTTATCAATGATTTTAAGTTGGGGTCTCTCTCCCAGAGACTGAACATCCTATACTGTGCATTTTACAACACCGGTCCAGTGTTAAAATCCTAAATTCATTATCTAGGCTTATGTCACACAACAATAAAGAGCAGGCTACTGAAGAAAACTGAATAAAAGCTGAGATATAGGAAGGTTTATTGTTAGCTGAATAAAAACAAATCATAACAGAAAATAGGAAAGGGAGATAGAAGTAATTTCTTATTATTTGATTTTAAAATATGATATGTTTAAAGGCCAGAAGTAATAAAAAAACCCCCTTCATGTTAAAAATCGTATGTATTTCTTGTTCCCTTAATTAAAAAATAAATATGCACATAAAATTTGATGCCAGCAACAATATTCATACATTGCATTGCTTGTTTTTCCAACTGAATATGCTGTTTTGGTTAGTATCTATTTAATTATTATATGTAGTACTGCTTGAGGCTATCTGATATGGGTGTCTATGGAAAAATGACTGTAATTCACTTTTATTATCATAATGACCTTGGTCTGTGACAGGACTGAATTAAATATCAGTGAGAATTTACACAATTCACTGTGTTCAGGTTTATGCCACTTAACATTCAGTGTTTAACTGGAGCACCAAAGTTAGGTGGATGGGTTTAGATGTACATTTGTCCTGACACTCTCTATACTGTCAATGAAGATTGAGAGACTGCCAAAAGGCAGTTCAGATCTCGGATGAACAGAATTACACTTTGGGGGGCCTGCTGCCTTCATTTACTTTAGAGGTATCCTAGGATAAGTGTTTCTACACTCAGTGCATCAACCGAATGCTTAACAGTTATCTGGGGGGTGTGTTATACACATGTTCTATGGAAATGTATACTCTCAGATGTTTAATATTTAATATTGTTTTAGAAAAATAATATTACCTGTGCACAAAGACAACAACCAGTTTGAAAAAATAAATAAATCAAGTATCCAAATCACTGCTTTACACTGATCTTCTTGGTGTTTCTTTGGAAAGCAGCCCAAAGTGCTTGAAAATCAACTGTTTCTCAAGAAACAACTAATTTCTACAGTCTTATACATCTGGTCGTTTGCCAATTTAATTTCTATTCTTTTTCAATGTAGTCTAAAAATATTGTCCTAATAATCCCAGATACCGTCATCACAGATGGGCAAATACCTTATTTGATAACTTTGCTTTTCCTATTCATATTTTACTGCCGGACTGTTAAGCATTTTATTTGAGGAATCGACTTTGGTGGGGTATAGGCACAATGGATAAATATTGAGTGCTCAGAAGCTGTTCTTCATTCAGTGCAGCTAGGGTGTGGAATAGTTCCTTTAAATCCTAGGTATAAATCCCACTGATACCAACTGGAGTATCTCCCCTGACTCTCAGCAACCATCTCTCCCTGAGTAACCTGTTGGCTCTTGGTTGTCAATGATGTCAGGTTAAGAAACAGAACCAAGACATTCACTACTCTCTGTACATGTTGTTTCCCCTGCACTATTGCTTTAAGAAGTGCCAACTCCTTCATTCTTCTTATTTTTAAAGAAAAAACAATTCCTGATTATTTTTTTGAAAGTGGAGGCCTGGGCACCTATAGAGGTAGAATCAAACACCATATGTATTTCTATATCCTGATGATAGACAGGCTCACTTTGGTACTCTCTTGCCTTTCTATAAAGGTTACCTGTAGAGTTCTTTCTGAGGAACAGCCTAACAGAAGGAGGTAAGAGGACCCTAAACATGGAGTATAAAATGAAAACAGATTAAGGTGTTTTAACACAGTATACTTATTTAGCAGAAAAAGAAAAGCAAATAACTAGGAACAGTCTCTTCCACTTTAGAATCCAAATTGGTAAATCTGTGTTATTCAATCAGTGCAACAAAACCTAATTAATTCCAGCACACAGTTAATTTTAATGGCCAAGTAAAGAAATTGAAAAAAGAGCAGTTTCTAATAAGACTATCTTAACTAAAGCATAAAGCACATTGCTGCTGAACAGATATTAGGCCTCAATCAAGATTTTTTTTTTTCATTTAACCCTGGCATGTCCTACAATAGCAGGCTTACCATGAATGAAGAATAATAGAACTGTAAAACAAGCAGATATTGATTCAAAATTCGGATTTCAGAATTTGACATGAAATATTTTAGGGCACATAATTCACATCTGACACTTTGGAGGTCAAGTCTTGCTAACTAAAGCTATTTTCATCTCAAATATCCAGTTAGGATTTCCATCACTTCTGTTCTAGACATTTTAATCCAGTGTTCAATCACGACTGAAAAGTCTTCTCTCTGGTTTATTTTTATGGAAGGATAAGGCAACAAATAAGCAAGCAGAGCATGACTCTCTAAAGTTATATACCAGTTCTAGACTCCATGGTTCTTAACTGGATCTATAGCTGGACATTTGGACAGACTTTTTTTCTGGTTTTAGCAGTTCTTCCTCCACACTACTATACTACAAGAAGAAAGAAAAAATTTCGAAGGATTTTTGTGGAAATAAAGGCAAAACCACAATGAAGCAAGAACAATGAGGGAAAGATCATTACATTCCAAATACCAGTAAGAGTGTCCATTACATACATGTAGGTATGGGAGTTACTGTTTCAAGCCTTTGGTTAATCTTAGGGTCCCATTTTCCAGGTAAGTTCTTTAACGATCCTGATGTATACCTGAGCAGGACAAAACCTTGCCAATTAGCTCAGTTTTGTAAAAAATTAAAGATTCATTTTACTGCTGCACCTACATGGAATCTAGACAACCTAGGCAGACTAATTAAGATGAAGGTCTTCAATTTCAGGCTTACATCTACCAGAGATATCACATAATAAGCAGGCAAGTGTTTGTTACATTGTGAGTTGTCCCAATCTTGCAAATCTTTTTTTTGTTATTTTCTTTTTTACCTCAAAGTCTATTTTAAGGCCCCAAGCTATTAATAACCTCAATTTTCCCTTAAAAATTTTTGGTAAATGTTGCCAGGATCTATTAACTCCCTTAATTTAATAGTCAGAGATTTACTGTGCAAGCTACTGCAGAAATTATACTTCATGGATATTTTCCTTCATCTGAATCGCCTTCAGTAGAGAGGTGCTGGAGAAAATGAATAAATTCAACAATCAGAGTTACTAACAAACAGAAGAGTGAGCTGTTACAACCCACCCACGAATAAACAGGAAACAGGAAACTTTAGTGCAAAGTTCAGGCTTAATTAGACACACTGTATTTAAGTGCAGCCTGCTCTGACTTCTCCCTGGCACAGGCCACACAACCACATCTAGTAATTCATACAACGCCTGGTAAGGAATCCACACATAATTTTGCTCAAGATTCTTGATATTGTTATTTAATCATCCACTCATTTATTCATTCAGCTTTCTGCTGTTTAATGGTAAATTTCTCACTCTCACCCTCCTCCACTTTAAACAGCTGCAGCATTTAACATACACTATCATTTGCCTATAATTTTTCCCCTACAAATTGTCATAATGAAAATACTATTATCTATTTTATCTTTTATTTACAGTAATAATACAAAATAATTATTGCTTTTTGCCCTATTGGAAGGAGTTTAAATATTTGGATATATTAAAAATTTAATCTAGGGTCACAGTATCCCCTGTCCTGTGAGGAAGTCAGATATCTTTGAGCAAAGGATAAGCAGGAAGGATCTGGTGATTCAAAGATTTTCAGCCCTGCTGCAGCCTTGGCAACAGTCTCATTACCCTCAATGTCAATGTAGCCAGGATTTCACCCCAATGTTAATTTGAAATTTCCTTTAGCAGTTGCATCACTGAGATTGTGAAACAAAAGGAATTCATAAAAAAGGGACTTGTCTTGTAAGTACCCCCTACTTACTGTTTCTAGGTAGAAAACAAGCAACAATGCAATAAAAGATAATGAAAAATTATAATGACCTGGGCAATGGGCACAAACAGAAATACAAGATGTTCCTCCTAAATATCAGGAAATGCTTTTTTATTCTGAGGGTGCCTGATCACTGGCACAGTTGCACAGGGAGATTGTGGATGTATCTCCATCTTGGAATTATTCAAAAGCCATCTGGACAGGGTCCTGGTCCAGCTCTAGGTGACCCTGCTTGGGCTGCAAGGCTGGACTCAATGACCTCCAGAGGTCCCCTCCAACCTCAAGTACTGTGTGATTCTGCAACACCTGCCAAGTGGATTTAGTCTACCTCACCCAAGCAAATGTTATTATTACTTCCTTGCCAAATATTACTGACCAAATTTTTACCGTGACCTTGCGAAGAAAAGGTGCCTGCAATCCCTCTACAGAAGTAGATTAACAATGCACGGTAATCACAGTCCCCTGCTGTACCTCCTAAGATGTCAGTCAGAAATGGCTATTGCCCTCCAATCCGATTCATAAAAGAATATTTCCAAAAGATATCATAATTCTATGCATTTGTACAGGTTTCCTACAGGAGAGATTTCCAGTGACCTTAGCCAGCAGCTGCAATTATTCATTACATAAAGGCCCTTTGCAGTGCTCAAGAAAGTGAGGACCAGCTTCATACTGTCTAGATTATAGTTCAAGATGAGCAATATTAACTTTAAATAGCAAATTAATCTTTTTATAGACTATGTTTAATCTGTGGGCAGAACCTTACAGTTATGAGCACCACCTGGTGCAATGTGTATAAAATTCACTGCCACTGTTGAGAGACACCAAAGTTATGATAGATTTCAATTCCACTTAAGGTTTCAAATAAGGATTTAAATGGGATTTGGGGATGTGGAGTGAGAGGGGTAGCTAAACTAGTCATTTGCCAGGGTGGTGTACTTGCTGTGAACTCATTTTTTGTGGTTTCTAGACCAAAGAAAAACAATGTAATAGAATATGCCTTTTATTAATTATATAATTAGATTCTGACATACATATAATTTTAAATATAAGCTTAATGTAGATGATAAAGTATATTAAACAAAACAATAAAAAGAACCATGTCTTACCAGATCATCTGTCTTATATGCCTTTGCTAAACCACACGAAACTGAGCTAAAAATGCTTCAATACTTTTTGTCACACACTACAATTAAAGAAAAATTCCGACAGCAAGTTTTTTCCCAATGATTTTTTTTTGTATCTTAGATACCTCACAAACATGCAAAACTGGAAAAAATATTATTTTTCCTATTGATTTAGTCAGTTGGTAAAAAGGGTATGACAGTAAAGGGAATGTACAGTACCTATGTTTTGATCTTTCTTAAGGTTGTAATAGAGGGGTTATACATTTCATCTGAGCTGACAGCAGTTTGAAATGTTATAGATAGGCTTCCTGAGCACAACCATTATTTACTGTTTGACTGTAATGTCAGTATTTTTCTGCTTTTTCAATATTGTTTGCACTTTGCCTCCGTGAAAAGGGTCTTGATTGAACTATACAAGAGAAGATATTTCTATCTTTCTATGGGATCAATGAAGATGTGTTTACAGGTCCAGGACACAGTGTACACACCACAATAATGGATTTTAGTCTGTTTGTTGACTGAAAGCTCCTTTTCTTTGTAACTTGTCAATCTTGCATCTATTACTTGATTGCAACATAAAAGGCTATTTGGACAAGCTGTAAAACAACAACTGTATCAATCTAACCAAAGTGGTTAGCTGCACTAAGCATGCAGCCTTTAGCAAGATAAATCACTTAAAACTTGAAGTCATGCAGGACTTTATTTGTGTCTCCATCCATCATCTCTACTGCATGCACAGTTTTCTTTAAAATGCTTTTATTGAAGTGGTACTGATCAACATGTGACTGCACTGAAATCATGAAAATTAAAGCCACACACAATTAACCTTTATAATTCTGAACATAAGCAGAAACCATACGAATGAATCCAGCATGTATCTCTTCCACATCTGATCTCTTGTATCCTACAATATCCAATGCATATTTAATAAGAGTGACTGTCCTTCGCTTCTAGACCTCACATTTTTAATGTTGTCCATTAGAGGAGGTAAGGAGGACTTCCTTACCTCTCCAGGTAGGGAGAGGTGCATAGCCTGAAACATTTAATTACATTTATTGAGTTTTGAAACATACATTAATTCATAATCAAAAAAAATGCATTCATCCCCTAAACCAAAATACAGTTAAACTATTTGAATGTATGACCTTCAAGAGCAAAGAGATTCCACAGGGAGACAGCATGCAGCACAAACTCTGTCAGAAATCTTACATTGTTGCACAGAAAAAAAAAAAGAAAAAACTCACATCAACGAAAAGATTCTGTAACTATATAATAAGTTCAAGAGAAGTGAGACCTCAGAGAGTGTGAGCCAACAGGGTGAGTTTGCCCCAGACTACCACAGAGGTAATTTTGCTGATCCAAAAATGTTTGCAGGGGCAAACACTGTAATCACAGCAGCAGGGTTTGCAGAGACCAGGACTCAAGAGTTCAGCAATGACTGCAATCAGCAGTGAATTTTCTTGGGTTTCTTCTCTGCTTTTTGCTAACTAGAGCCAGCAGTGGGAGCACCTGATCCTCCTAACTCATGTGCTTTCCAGCTCCAAAGGTCCACATGTACTCAGCCTGGTGGCCACACATGGCAGGGTAGCAGTGAATTAAAACTATCGTTTTCTCTTCAAAATAGAGTTTTAAGACATGCATCAGCTTGGGCTCCAGAACACTCCTAGCAGACCACTGCAACTGTACAGAATTGGATATGTTTTTCTAGAAAGCCAAACACTGAACCAAAGGTGATACTGAAAGAAATGCCGGGAAAGTTGATACAGCTCTGAAAAGGGCTAACAAAAAATGGTATTGTCTTAACAAGGTTCAGTCATTTGAAAAGTATTCATAAACTGCAGACCACTGATGTATTTTCTTGCCATAGTGATAATTTATAAAATTATCATTGCTAGAAGCAGCTATTTGTCAATTGGAATAGCAGAACAATAGTTGGTGTGACCTGCACTCTGTAATTCTCTAGTAGCAAGCACAGCAACATGAAAAGACAAAAAGGACAGCAAATACCTGTTTCAAAAAAAATTTCCTATTCAGCAGTGATTAGGCTGCTATCAAGGGAAAATGTTGCAGTCTTGGTGGTATCATACTGGAAAGCTTCAATGGCAGTAACAATTTTAGTAATGCAGCTTTTCAAACTAAAGTGTAGAAATATTCTTTCTAAATTGCATAAGACTGTGCCTGTTCTACTCGCCTTTGTTCATACTTGCTCACAAAAGTCACAAGTAATTAACTTCTACCTGAATGAGTCATGGTTCTAAAAGCTTATCCTTTTAAAAAGAGTTCAGAAAGACATTGAGTTCAGAAAGAACTGGAGATCAGCATATAACAAATTCAGAATTATTATTTTTATACATTTCACATGCTGTTTCTGAGAAACTTTTGCTCTTTGGCCCTTACATTTCTGAGTCTAAGTTAAATAAGCTCCACAACAAGTTTAGAAAACATTTCTGTGGTTATTCAGTAATGGTTGTCCTCTTAGCTTTGCAGAAGTGGAGCAGAAAACTCTATTCATATACCTTGGTCATTTAAAAATACTGTTGTGTAGTTACATGGAGTTCCAAGTATTTCTCTGTGGTTTAAATAATCGCAGAAACAGTGAGGGGTTCATCAGGTTCCCATGCACACAGGCTGTGCTCTCTTAATTCTGTTTGTAGTCATGTGGCCAAATCCCACACAACTGTGAACAAAGATGCATTAACTGCAGTCTGCTGAATATTAAGAACCTTCAAGAATTTTTATAGAACTTTTAGCTTAAAAGGTAATGAAAAATTATTTGTAGAAGTGTATTTCCAATTCCTGTAAGTATTTTTGTTTCAGTCACAATGCCATATAATTTATCATATTAGTCACTGTAATATGGGACATACGATGCAGCCTGAAGAAAGAGAATGAATAAACTAAGTACATTTCTGGTTTTTTATCCTGTTTTCATCATCTAAAAAGGAAGTTTCTAAAGATAGAAGAAGAAAGCAGCAGGAGCACAAGTAAGGGATGGAAGCTGCAGCAAATCAGTATTCCACTTACAATGCCAGCCAGCAAACAGCTTTCTGTAAAACACAGTATCCAAAGACACAGTTAAGAAATCTTGGTTTTTTTGAGAAAGTAAGGGGAGACAAAGAACATAATCATTATATATCTGTAATAAAATATATATTACAATATTTTGCAATTTCTGCTACTATGATAGCCAAAAATCCCTAACTAAGACAAGCTACTAGTAGTTGCTTTATATAAGCATCTAAAGTTCCAAGTTGTGGAAAAACAGCAATACAAGCTAGTGGCAAGTGGCAGCCCCTCAGTGCCAGCAGCTTAGGTTCCACGTAACAGGTTTGTGGTGCAACTTTAAATGGCTTTGATAGGCAAAAGTTTATCCGTGTAAGAAAGATATAGCAGGATGGCAAATGTGAAGAAGTTTAAATTTGACAGAACTGAATTTTCCATTATCTTCCCTAAGACCCACAAGTTTTAGGATGCTAAACTTAGGTAAATTAGAGGCAGGGTATGACAAAGACAACTTAGATTTGAGTCAGATTTAAAGGACACAACACTTTCTGCTGTTTTATTCTCAAATTGCTATAAATTTGACATCCAGAACAACTTTAAAGTACTACCTATCCCCGATTTAATTTGCAAACACTGGGGACATAGCACACTTTCCCTGCTTAAAGTTATAGTGTGCATTCCAGTTAAGTCAATGGAAGCTGCCCTGTATTTTTAGTCTTAAACTGACTTCCCACTTGACAGCCTCACGTGTCACCTTGATGTCACTGCCTCTGTCAGTCCCAGCCAGTTTTATTTTTGTCATCCACAAGTAGAAATAAAAGAATGTCCACATATGTTCTTTTCAAAGCTTGATACAGAGACTATTTTTGTAGTTAGCACACAAATGCTCAAGCCTTAGCTGGATAACTTCTGCTAATCCACCCTATCACGTCAGGCTGACAAGCCCTGATTATGCTTGCTGCATGTTGTAATATGTACAAGTGAGAAAACAGACAACATTTGTCTGAATATATACATGTGTATCAGTGTCAAGCACCACTTATATTACATACACAAACCTCTGGCCCAGGGAACGATTTTACAGTCTAAGTAAGTGATACTAAAGTTTAAATACAGTAGACAGCATCAGTAGCATGGTATTTTTAAACTAGTAGCAGAAATAAGAATGTTATTGACTCTAAGTATCTTTAATCAGAAGTAAATATTTACACAAGAAAACTGTGCATCAGATCACACAGCTTTTCCATTTTTTACCCTGAAAATTAAGAATTTTCTTTAAAAAGTTTCAAAACCTTTACAACATAAATTTTTGTTGTTTCAGTAGCAGCCTTCTAATTTTCTACAACATGGCAAAAAACTCCTTTATTTGTCACCAAGTTTATGCAATCTTTAAAAAGCTGGATTTGAGAATCAAGTTTCGTCTTCCCTCAAGTTGCATAATAGATAGAAGAAAATTATTTTAAAGCTAGATCTGATCAGTAAATTCAAAGTAATCTTCAATAGAAACTGAACGACAAGTCACTTTATGAGTTGCAAAGATGGACACCTGCTTCTCAACCCTGTTGCCTAAAAAAGGAGAACACCACACCGTTACTGATTTTCTGACAGTTTTTAAAGGAAATGTAAAAAAATTTACAATAGAGGGATATAAACATTTCTTTTTTAATACACAACTTATTAAATGAGCATTACTGTAATTTGGAGGTAAGACAACTCACATAATTCTTGGCTCAGAAGTCTCTCTGTACAAGTGACATAAAAAAAATAGTGGAAAAAATACATAATGCGAGGAAAAATGGAACAAGGACAAGTTTTGCACCTTTTTTTCCCTTCATAAGTTCCAAAGAATTTCATCCTACTCATCACTCCTCTCAGTTTGGTTGTTCATGATTTTTCTTCAGCCCAATGGAAAACTGTCAGTAGCAGTGACAATGTAGATATCTGGAAACACCCGTGTAGTCAGAGCAATCCTTGGACAGCTGAGAAACATTTTGAATTCCTTCATACCATTTGATTTCAACCCAACTTGTAACCCACAATTAGTACTACCAAGCTTCACAGGCAACACACCCAACCAACCTCTCATTTGGGGGGAAAAGAACAGAATAGCTTTATTTCTGTAAAACAGAGCATGCAATCTCTCTACCTACAGTAAAAGATGTTCAGCCATTGGTTCGCAAAAAATCATCTTTCTTCAGACCTGATTAAGTTCTGGAAAGCTATGGTATTTAAAATATTTTCTGGTTTTAGGGTCTTATTCCTTTATTTAAGATTCTAGTTTGTGAAATCTAAGTTTCTCTTTTAATTGTGCTACATATCTCTGTATTAATTATAATTAAGTCTTGTGGCCTTTGGAGCAAATGCTATTTTGCTTTCTATATAAGACCCAGGTGCCCAAGGTTTAAATGTGGTAATCTGAGAACTACTATGTCTAAATACTTTTCTAGTTTCTCATTTTACCTGGGAGAGGATACAAAGGAAAAACCTCTCTCCTCCATACAAATTAAGAAAGTTGCTGCTGCAATACTGTACAATTACAATATAAGAGAAAGAAGATTGACTTTGATAAGCCAATTGTTTATGAAGTTGGTAACTTTGACCAAAATTATAATCTTGGAAGTACCTAATTGATCAAGGATATTTCAAACATCATAGTTTTTTGTTACAATGCTGGACCATCATGTATGTTTATAGGTATTGTATGTGTTTGTAAAATCAGATCATACATTTATGTTAATTAAATGTCTGCATAAATAAACATATGTATTTAAACATTTTCTTAGTGGGAAGCCATGATGAAATAGTACAGCTGATTAAACCAACCTGGCATATTCTCCCTACAGATATAGAAGGAATTTCTGCAAATATCTCCCAGATTTCCTTTTCCTGAAAAGTTGGTTATCTTGTTAATTCATGAAGGTATTAACTATCCAATAAATTCAGCATATCCCTAGTTGTAAGCTGTCAGGATGTGACATAACATCCTATAACATGATGCTGTATGGTACATAATGCCTTAAATTAAAAAGAAAAAGAAAGCAAGACATTTCTTTCAGAGAAATAGTGGGTAGCTAATCTGAATATTTGGGGTAATTGGCTCTAGGAAGAGAGAGAAAGAGATCATTATTTCAGATTCCCTAGTGAGTGTTAATTAGTCATATTGCTTCATTGTTTGACAAAGAGAACATTGCTCGTGCTGCTAAATCTATAATGACACATACGCTTTTGCAGAACAGGTATTTTAAACTACCTTGACTGACTGACAGGTGGGTATTTCTATTCATAGTTGAATGGGCTTGCAAAGTTAAAGTTATGCTGTCTCAGAGGTATGAGAGTTTTCTCATCCTGAGAATGAGAAGCTTTATTTTTAAACAACAGGGAACAAATTGTACCCTGACCATTAAAATGGGAGTCCTCTATTTGTAAACATAAAGGGTACATGCTTTCCTTTAAAAACATGGCCGTGATGCCTACAGAGCCAGGCAGCAAACAGCCTTAGGTAAATCATAAGTCCTTTGCTGTCATGTTAGGCATCCAAGTCCAACATGAGGTGCAGGAGTGGCAGTATCACACCTGTCAAACTTTTGTTGTCTGCTTTTGACAGCCAGATCTTTAGCACTAAAAACACAGGTAAGTGAAAAATAGTATCACAAAGATATCCATATTGTTCTCGATATCTTTGACAAGACTACACTGCCCAAAAAGAGATGATAAATACTGGCTCTACTGCCTATATGAACCCCAGATTATGGTTCTTATTCCAAATAACATTAATTTATTGACGTCAAGCATTTCAACAGAAAGGAATTAGAGAAAACAAATAGAAAATTATGTGATGGTCTGGCATTCCCAGACATGTGAAATGTTTTCAAATTGTTCTTCTGTGTCCTCAAACCTGGTCTTTCCCCTTGTAACAGGATTACTAATTGCAACAAGACGTGGGAATAATGCATGTGACTGGATATTGGATATTTCTCCGCTCTGTTTATGAAATGAGAAACAGATGACCTAGCCCAGGCATTCAGGCACCTGTTAAGTAACTTACCTTATCATCTTCAGTGTATCTTGCTTGTTAGCAGGGTGGGTTCTCATACAGTTTATTATTTTCTGTGTGCTTTTGTGTGAGGACTCAGCAGATAAACGTGAAAAATTAAAGCTGGATAGATGAAAAGGTTCTTGTGGTAGTTTTGTGCTCTATTTATCCTAATCTACTGAGCTAAAACTTGCAGTGCCCTGAAAGCCAGTTAATTGATCAGACTTTCCTACCTTGAAAATGTTTTTGGAGGGCAGAGCAATGGCTAAGAAAAGGAACAGTTCACTCAGGAAGTCATCATTTCATGTCTGGCAGAACAACTAGACAACTATCTCTTCCCTCAAACTGTATGAACAATCCTAATAACATTTCCTACAGGAAATTAACCACCATAGTATCTGAATTCCAATGTGGAATTGTAGCTTTGTCAAGAATGACCCTGCCCCAGAAAAGCTGGCATAACTTTTTATGTGTTACTATATGTGCTCCTCTCACAATCCAGATGTAAGTGCACTTACTGGATACTTTCATACAAAAATATATACGGAGACTTGCACAAAATACAGGCTATTCAGACTTTCATAAAATATGACTTTACATGCCCACCCCCTTCAAATATAAATACAGAGGGCTATATTTACCATGCATGTATAACTTTCCTGACTTCATCAAAGTGGTTCAGTGACTGGAGTATTAGATGACCCTCAGAAGATCGACTTTCTTTTTACATAGAACTTCTGACCTCTCTTATCTCACCTATTTCACAAATATAATAGTGGTTTGTCTTCATAAAGTATCACAAGGCCTACTGTACTTTGAAATTGCTAAAAATTAGCTTGACTACCATTACTCAGCATGAAAAGATATGTCTCATAATTATGACAGTCTGTCAACGTCTACAATAGGAGCACCTTTTATGAGAGGTGATTACACCTTACATGACATTGAAGGATATAAAAACTCCATCCATAGCATAAGGACATACAACAATGAAATAAAGTTACTACTGATTCATAATAACATTTTAAACAGGTATTAGGTATGGGAATAGATATGATATGTTAATAGCCACCTGTATCCAATCTTTTCTACTTAAACTTTAAAGTCTGTTATAAGAATGTTAAACAGCAAGGCTCCAGATGTCCTGTGACTGAATTTTTGAGGCTTCATAACAAAAGATATGGTCCCACAGTGTTTAAACTCCTATATGTATTACTTTCCTCTTAGGGTACATGAGAGTTCCCTGTTATCAAGGCATGTATACAAAAAAAAATTTAAGGATTTTAAGGCACCATGCATACATTAACTAATGTATCCTGACAATATCCCTGTGAGGTAAATGTCTATAATCATCACTATTTACAGATGATGGTGCAATTGACACAAAAGGCCATCTTCATTCATGAGGTACAGTAGGGATGCATTTAGCTGCATTAGTTAAGTGTCATAAATAATTTTTAACAAGTCCTTTCTGCATGTTTGCAGCAAAGGTAGAATTGGAACCTGTTTTTTTCTTTTTTTTCTTGTCAGTCCTCTGGTGCAGTACACCAGTGTGGTACCTAATGACTTTAAGCAATTTTGGGCAACGCCTTCAGCTGCCATCAGCAGCTGCAATTCTTCTTAATCAATGTTGTACTGAAATTAGGCCAAAGGCTTTCTGAACAGTTTTGCACACAGACTTTTTATGTTTCTTTTTTCGGCAGCACCTGGTCTCTTCAGGAACACATGTTTACATTTTATTGAATTGCACACGTAATCTATGCTTTTTGGATAGCAGCAGACATATTAATATTGAACTGTAAAAAGCCACATATTGGTAATGAGCCCATTTTGTGTCTTGGCTCACGGAAAAGAATGTGGAAATACCTTGTTCTGTAGTATTTTTCCTCTGACAGTACTGATACAGTGCCGCAGGCACTCTGAAAATAATAGCATGAGGTTAACTGACAATTGCATGTGTATTTACACCAATAGCCTGATATTATCCTATTGTTAAAGAAAAAAAATCTGCGGCTAGAATATGCAACTAAATAAATTTCTAGACATTGAAAGCAGCTGAAGCTAGAAGAGACATTATGCTTGAACTGTTCACATAGCTCACACAGCTCACACATTCTGTATACATGCCATTTCAGAAACCTCTGAGAATCCTAGAGCAGTGGCAGGCACAAGGAAAGCTTTAAAATGCAGCAGAGCATTAGCTCAGCAGCACTTTCATAACCACCACTCACATGGAAGCTAACAGGCTCTTTACATATATGCACTATCAGGCCACACAGAGCAAGAAAATTAGGCAGTGAAGGATTAATCTGGAAATGGACAGGTTTTGAGAGATGGGGTTACCTAGTTTTCTTAAAACAGTAAGATATTTTTTCAGGAACTAGGAGAGACTTGAATGCCCTAAGCTGCAAGGTCTCAAGGAATTGTATTCATAGGACAATTAAGAATTAGTGCCAATATGTAACACAAATGTATGTAGTACAGCCCACAAAAAGGCACTATTGAGACTTCCCAAATGAAACTGTCCTGCCAGTTCCTTGAAAACTCCCATCCTGTCTGTACGAAGCAGAAACAAAACTGTCGCATTCAATGCAGAGTCTGAACAAACAGACTCTCTATGCCTCTCACTGGGCCATGTCTTGCCAATCAACTCCCCTCCCTGTATCCCTTGTGCTACTTTTGTGTGTCTCCACACTCATACAGGTTCCCATTGAGATGTACAGTTTACCCTAGAAACAATGCTGCAGAGCTTAACACTTTTCATACCACAAAGTTAAATCAGGTCCCTTCACTGTGCTTAGAAGCATGTTTTCTTCTTTTGTGCAAGGCTTTTGTTAGCAATATTAGTCTAGATGTTTACGAAGTAACAATTATGTCTCTGGAAGCCCAGTACTCACAGCTTTTCCTAGGTACACTATTTCCTTTTAACTTTGCTGTCCTGACATATAAAATGGCTCTTGCATTTTATTTGCAAATTAAATAAATTTTTGTTTTCCTTTAACTTAGAAAGACATAAACAAGCTTCATTAATGTAATTTTAATTCCATAAGAAATTTTATTTGTTGTTTTTTCTACTGTACAAGCAGAATTGAGTCTCCTAGAGCATATGTTCTGTAGCTAGAGATGACTACCTGGAAGTTTAGGTGGTATCACCATTTTAGTGTTGATGACTGAAGAATTTATGGGGCAATTTCTGGGAAAGTACACTATACCTAACCTTTTCACCAGTTTTCTTATTGCCTGACTTTAAATATTTTTTTACTCAATCAATAATTTCTTAGCTGACAAAAACAATTTTCTAAAAGCTGTGGTAGTATGTAGAATTTTTTATACAGCATAATTCAACTTGTCATGTTGTCCAATAGAAATATTACCAGAAGGCAATCCACCAGTTTCAGTCACTGTCACCAGAGTTTAAACAACAACACGGCATTTGAGAAACAGGGGTTTGCTATAAAATCTACATCAGCTAGTGGTGGCAACCTTTCATATCATGTCACCTTAGGTGGTGAACTCAGTCAATACCTTTTAAATTGTTACTTACTCAGAGTAAATGCAATTGTGCAATGCAGAGAACTGGAAACACTTTTAGACCACTGAGCTGGTCTGTTGAGCATGATACAATATTGCTACTAGAATATCTATCAGAACAACCCCTTAACAATTATTCCAGCCTTAAAGTATTTGAGCAGAGCTCTTAAAAGTAGGGGCATATGTTCCCACCGAGACAAATTTGCTAGAAAAGGGAAAATAATACAGAGCAAAATAAGCTCAAACTCTCTCCTCAACTCTCTCCAAATCTGTGTAGCTATCCCCAGTGTCCACAGTACCCAGGGACAAAGGGCAGGAGAGGAAATTGCAAAGCATGGCTACAGCAGCCCTACCTGCCACACTTTGGGAGCTTTCTATGTTCCTGAAGGAAGCAGGCAGGGGCTGACAAAGCTCCTTTGCCACCACTGAGGAGTCTGTGCCATATCCCACTGTAAGTGACGGTCTGATCCATGTCATGGATAAGCCAGCTCGCCCTCAGTTAAGATGCTGGATGTACATTCCAAGTTGTGAATTTCTGAATCTTCTTTGGGGACCTCATGTCTAAAAGCTAATCCAGCTAACAAGATAGATTTCTAACACCATATATCATGTGATTTTAACATCGTAAACAATGATCAGGATAAGGAACCCCAGAAGTTAAGAAAAGTGACTTTGAAAGATTTGTTTCTTCTGTCCCTGCAGTAGCACTTATTGATGCTTCCCTGCTTTGCATGACAACATCTTCTCAGTCCCAAAAGCACGACTTCTTAACATTTATGTGCTCATTTTGGTCTTGTGATACCTAGCATTGACGAAAGAAGTTGTGTAACGCTGATGTGATCCTCAAAATAGCACCTTAGTAGCTAAAAGCTAGGGCACAGGTTTTACTAATTCCAGCTATATTTAGGATTGTGCTACCTTATAGTTTCTCCAGTATTAAGTTAAATGTCATGTGTTTAATTCCAGCATGCCAAAGGCCCAACAGCACTGAAAAAACTGTCCCAACAGCAAGGTCACTTGATTCATAAATCACAGCAGCTGATGTCAAATTTTCACAGGAACTCTAAATCCAAGGCCTGAACAGGCAAATATAAAACTTTCAAACAGAGAAGATTCATCCTCTGTGTTTTCCCAGAAATTAAATTTAGTGTAATCAAATATGTAGTCCATAATCTCCAAACAAAAATTAAGGTTCAGATACCTTTTGAGAAACCCATTTATGTAATAAATTTAATTAAAAATGAATTCCTTTAGTGCGTGTTCTGTGAACTGAGCCTTTCCCAAATTGTTTTCTTTGGGAGGTGGCTCTTTCCATGCTTTTCATAAAGCCTAACTCTATCTGCAGAGATTAGAAAATAACTGAACTGAATATTACAATATCCTTCATGTTCCTGACTTATGTTAGTCTAAATATATGAGACAAGAAGCAGAATACTGTTATTTTCTAAAGACTGTGCACTGCCTTACAAACTATTAAAGTCATATCACTAGCCTTTTGTAAGCAGTGCTACAACAGAAAAGTCAGGTAACTTCAAAATAAAATCTTTTTGCTTTCCTGTCAAGAAGATTTCTTTATCCTTTAAAGTATATTCAAGTTTGGGTTTTTCCCTTATTTCTTTTAAGAAATAGAAATCAAAAAAAATTTGGTTTTGTTTGGTTTTTTACCCCCCCCACTTTTCTTTTCTAGAGAATAGTAGTATTTTAAATTTTCAGAATCTTATAATTCTATGAAATCACACTAGTTAGTGAATAGTGGTATCCATTTTAAGTCTGCACTTCCAAGTGACACAAATACGCCACTGAAAAATTTTGCGCAGTTCTACACGTATCTTCTGGTTTGGCAGCCGTGGCAGGGATTCAGGCAGGGTCTGCTGTGGCAGGTGGGGTGGCAGCTTTGGTGCTGGCTTCCCTGGCTGGCACTGCTGAAGCCTGCGCAGAGGAGCATCACGCCTGTTCTCCTAAAGTGCTGCAGCCTATGGAAAAGACAACCAGAGGGAGAGAAAAGTTGCTGTCAAACTCAGAATAGAAGTATGCTCCATTAGGGTGGCTGCGTCTCATGCGCTGGTTGGAGATCTGGAGGGGACATGAGCTCATGCACTGGGTACTTCTTGGAGACAGGCAGAGCCCAACCCTCCCACATGATCAACTGCCCCAAATCACCTCCTCCAGGTTTCACCAATAATTCATACCTGTGTTGTTTCATTTCTTAGATATGGAATTACTATAATTCGATATTTTCCAAGAAGTAAATAGGGTTGATGCATTATGGTTATACGTAACACCTATCAGATTTTACCTGTTTATTAAGGAGGTCTATCAGCACCTACCTGAGGCAGTTCCCCCCCTTGTCTAGGCCAGATTACACACAGTTTTAATTAATCCTCTAAATATCTGCCTTGATTTTCCCCCCTATTATCAATAAAATATTTCTCTATTTTGCCTCTTCATACTTCTGAGCTGAATGCAATTGTTTCTTGCTATATATTGGCAGTCATACTTGTTTTTCTCTCTTATCTTCTTCTTAACTATGGGAAGAAATAATCAACAACACAAACGAATTTTAATCCTTGTCTTACCATCTATTGCAGATAAATGTGCCATGCAGGGTTTGATTAGTAAAGTTCTTAAGACATATCTTACATTTATAACATCAATTTCATTTAGATGAAGAACTACAGAGAGTTATGTTCAATCAGAGGTACAATATCATTAAACATTTTTCACAGAGGGAGCCTTGTGCATAGATATCTACCTTAGCACCATCTGTACTTGCAAAGCACTCTATCCTAACTCCTTCTTCATCAGCTTTTCTCTTCAGCCACACTTTCTCCTCAGAAAATTCCCCAAGAACTTGAAAACTCCACTTCTTTCTCAAACTGGTATAGTTGGATCACTTCTTATATTTTTTCCTATATTCTTGGCTTCCTCCATAAGCACATAAAACCCAGTAGTAATCATAGTTTCTCAGTATTGGTCAAGTGCAACATATCAGCAAAGGCAAGTGAAAATTTTTGCTTTTTAACACATGAATAAATTTTTATTTAATATAAAATATTTTGGAGAAAATAAAGACACATCAATATTCAAGATATTAAAACATTAGAAATACTTCCCAATTTACTTTGAAGTTGAAAATTCTCTTTGTGTTTTTCCCCCCTCCCAGTTGCTACGCATAGACCTAAACTCACCATTCACTCTAGATTAAATACTTGTTCTACTGATAACACTTTGATGTCACAATCCAAAACACAGAATTGTTAGGATATGTTTAGAGCAACTAAGCAGCATGGATTCAGCAGCCAAAACCTGCTGAAGAGCTTCAAATCTAATGAGACACAATTTATAAGAGATAATTTCTTCTACCAGACTCACTGAATGTAGCTGTAGAAAGCAAATGAACCTTCAGCTGCTGATGCCATCCTTCTGATTCTTCTCTGCCTTAGAGCTTTTTTTTTTTTGCAACCATGTTTATTAAATATTTTACTTTTCACTTTAATCTTTACTCTCTCTGTAATATCAAGGCTACATCAATATTACTGATTTTAGCTTACTTGATTGAATTTGCTGTGGTGGAAATGTAATACTTGGAAACTACATTCCAGATTTTTCAGATACTGCATGCACATCATTATTAATTTTTTAGTGTTTGGAAAGTTGGTGTTTATTACACATGAACAATATGATACTTAATTACTTAGTATTCTAGAAGAATTAATTGGAAAAGATATATTAGACTTCATTCTTCCAGCAATACTGGGGAAGGCAGTCAGAACATCAACCTTGATTTTTTTGTGAGTACCCACTTCTGATTCTTTCAGCATTGTAGCTTACTGTCTCCTGGTTTGCTGGGATAATGTTATATACTGTTTCCCCACTGGGGAAAACTGTTACATACTGAAAAAAGCAGCATTTATTTACCTGTCCCCCTAGGCACCAGCAATTTCCATAGCAGCCCTTACAGCACAGCATCATACCTGCTGGGATAAGGTGGAATGTTGTCATACAGCTGAAAGAGAGCTGGCAACTAGTGGCAGCCATGTAGACCAAAAAATATATTTTAAAATTAAACTGAGATTATTTTGCCAACTGGTACATTTTGCAAGAAAACTTTAATTTATGATACTCTTAAAAAATCTATGGGTTGGTTTTATGAGTTATTTGTCAGCTAGAAAAGACTTGAGAGATCTTGTGAATAGCTTTTTTCTTATTAAATTTGTTTTGTTGTAAAAAAATAGGTAGCCTCCAACTGCAACATTTGGTTGTCAACTCTTGAATAAACCATGAACAGCACTTTAATCAAGGCTTTTGGTCTGGTCCACTGTAAAGGAAGGGGAACTGCAAATTTTCTCATTCTCCAGTTTCTGAATCTGATCCTCGGTAAAGTAAAGCAACATGTGAATTGAACTAATTTTTATTTTTTGTGGTTAGAAAATGATGTGTGAAAGTTACTGGTATTAAGCCACTGTACAGAAGAGGCGAGTGAGACTGGACTGAAGTGAAAAGAAAAAAAATAAAAATTGAGAATTTATTTTAGCATTTTAATTTTAATTGAAATTAAATTTTGAGTGAAAAAAATAAAAATCCTGTTCAACTTGAAAGGTAGCAGTCAGAGGGAGAAAACAATGCAAGCCACCATCCAGGAAGGAGCTGGCAGCCACCTGCCTGCTCCTGCCCACAGGGCTTGCTCCACCATCCTGGCGCCCTAAAGCTGGCTGCTGACATACACATGAGAAAAGGGGGTGATTGGAAGAGCAAAAGCTGTAGACTCAGGTGCTCCCACAGCTAAGGAAGGTTGGGACTGTGGACAAGAGTGATAGGATTCTGTTTCCTGCCCTGTGAATGTGTCCAAGGATATGGTTTTCTTATCCAAGCCCATTTTGTACATTCAGGCTAAATCTGGTGTGGCACTGTTTTTTAGTAAGTAAATCATCAATTAAAATGTTTTCAACCTTCCTGGGAGTAGGGTAGCCCACATTTTGTCTGCTTGGCAAATACCATGGTGATTATTACTAATCCAAATATACTTTAAAATACTCTTTCCAGATTTAACTACTCAGTGCCAGAAATGCCTGTTTCTTGTGGCTGAAGAGCTATTCCAACTGATCAGTGGCATAGTAGATAAAATGAAGGAAAGGATATATTTATACAGCAGCTTAATGACCTCTTCATCAGTCCTTGGAAAGCCTTATAGGGTCAGACTAGGCTAGATACATTGCCTTTTTCCCTCTGACATCATTTACATACTCTTTCTTTAATTAGCTGAGTTATGCCTGTGTATTTCCCTCATGGGGCAGGTGTGATGGCTTGGTGCCATTCCTATGACAGAGCATTCAAAATGTTTCTGTATAAACTAACATCTGGGCAGATTTCCACTGACTACATGCTTGAGGAGATGCTTTTAAACAAGGACCAATAAAGGTTTCCTTTTCATGTTTCTCTATCATGTAATGGAACAGCCCTTCTTAAGTAACTGAATACCTTTTATTATGTTTAGCAAGGAGTAGTTTATATCACTTCATATGAAATGGAGAAAGCAGCAGATTTAATACTATAGTCTTGGAGAATTACCTCAGCATTGTTTCAGTTTGTTCCTTTGCTTTAAAAATGTTGCATTTTGTGTTAAAGATGCTGTTGTTCCAAAAGATGCACAAGAATCAAACACAAAATTATTGTTGTACAGTCTTCTGAAAAGACATTTAAATGAAGAAGATATCACTGCCAGTGTTAACTGCAATGTTTGGAGACTCACAAGAGAAACTCAAAAAGTATAACTTCAGTTTTATATTTAGCATACTTTTCTTAATTTATAAAAAGAACTTTTGCACATTTACAGGTTAGCATTCAGATTTGTGTTCTTAAAAACCCTTGTACAAAACCTGTAAAATTACAATCTATATTGACATAAATGAAGTCCTCAATTCTTTTGTCAGCTATGTACTCATACATTTACACGTGGGTTGAAGGGAGGGGTTATTCATTTACTCCATGGCATCTTGAACAGTCTTTTCTTCTTTTTCACAATAAATCTAAACAATATAAAGCCCTGAAGATTTGACCCCGTCTTTAGTCCTCATTTTTGGTCCATTCTGTTCCATCTCTACTCACTCTGTCTCTTCTTAAACTTTTCTGTTACTGCCCTAGGCTTGGAATAATGTCATGACTATGAGGAAGGAGTTTTAGAACAAGTCATCCTTGAGACAATCCCCATTTTTTCTATTAAATGCCAGACGGATGTCTTGATTAATTAAAATTAACTCTTTCTCAGAGGAGACATTGCTACTTATCATAGTCATTCCCATTGACAGAGGAAGGACAGTTGAGTACTATGATTAATATTAAGACAAATCTGTGTTAATGAGGAAGCTTTAAAACCTAATTGCAAGGTAGAGCAAACAACATATTTGTCTCATATATGCTGGAAACTCTATGACATTATGAACAAATGTCTTGAAGCAAAACCCACCAAAATGTGTTGAAAGACAGCCAGTTACTTTGAAGGGCATTACATCAGCCCCCAATATATGCATATATGGTCTGGTGGAAGGAAGACAAAAGCAAAAGTAAGACATAATTGTTCTGGATAATACTATGACCAGTTAAACGCTATAGTTGGCAAAGCAGTTTAATAGACTGAAATTGCAACATGGTTTGTATACCATGGAATCCAAAAAATTAAATTAACATACAAATTCCTTTTCTATGTGCTATATTGAGTCCACACTCAAGTTTTTAAAACTTTGAAGAAGTGATTTCTTTCACTCCTTTTCCTAGTTGAATAGTCACAGAGATTGTTTTTGAGAGACAATATTATATCAATATGAGATCTCATTTCAGTAAAGTGTCTTCTGTTTTGTCCTCCCAGTGACATAAGGCTTGTTAACCAAGAATTTTACCTGGTCTTATACATGAATTTCCTATGGTAGCTGGAACAATTCCTCCATCAAACTAATGGTATTTCTGACCTGCTTTATTCTCTCACTGCTTTGTTTTAATTTTTTCTCACTTGGATTGCATCCAATACCATTGACCACAGCTGATGTTTTAGGGCAACAGAATTCAGGTATACCAAATGTTGAAGTGAGTATTTTTCTCAGCTTCAACAGTTTTTGATCTGCCTTTGCCACTCTGGTTTGCTCCTCTCAGCTAATGAACAAGTGTCATTGCCCAGAGTGTAAAAAGTAAATGTGGGGGAAGATTTTTTTTTCAGTCCTCGATATGGTAGAAGAAGTCTTGTTCCTAATAACTTGTTTCACATCACTTCATGAGTAAAGGATGTAAGCTAAGAAGACAGTATCTGGAAGACTGCTTATCTAATTTTTCTTATCTAAAGCAACCAGAACAAATGTTTGCAGTTGCACATACAAGACATCAGGTAAGCTTTGATTTAGAGTTTTTTTCATTAAGTATGTACTTTCTGCATGACATTCCTTGTTCCATTTTTTTTTAAAGACAATTTTTCTCTTATTCCTTCTAACAGCAATACTGTGGGTTTTAGACTTGAAAGTGGATAACAATTAGAAGCTTGAATAAGTTGCTGTGTGGGAAGAGGTGTAGCACTAAACTTATACCCTAGGGAAACAAAAATAAAGTTGTGTTAAAATGCTTATGTGTTCTCTGGGAGGTTTTTTTTGCTGACTTTGGGAGTTGAATGGTTTAGCTATAAGAACTTGTCACCAGCTGCCTGGGGAAGTAGAACTGGGCAGAATCTTCAAGCAAATCTTCCCAACTTCCCAACCTTTTACACACCTTGTTTACGGTGTCTTGGCTGTGGCATCCCCCCCCACACTCCAGAAGCTCCTGAGAAGAAAGTTTGTAGGTATGTCCTTTAATACCTTCAACAAAAATAAAAATAAGAGGTCTTTATACTTCGTTTATCTTTTTTTACCCTCTACATGTAATCAGTCAAATCCATAATCTGTGAAAGGTTTTATATGAGCAGCAGCTTAACACATATACCAGAAAAACCTTTCTCTAAGGGAAGCCTTTAACATATCTAACCCAATATTCAAAATATTTAGCAAAAGGGGCCAATAAAAATCCATAAAATAAAAATGCATCTGATTCACTGTACTCGCTAAAATTTGGGAAAAAAAAGGCTGCGAAATGTAAGTTTGAAAGTCTGTAACAATCCTTAAAGGGCATATCTTTTAAATCTATAACTTGTTTGATATATTTCAGATGCTGCTTCAATTTAATTACACCAACGGAAAGATACTTAAGTTGCAGGAAGATATCAATTTGCATTGTCAATAATTTTTTAAGATGCCATAGTCAACATGTCAATCAATAGGACCTGGTCTCTGGTAATTTGAAGTTCATCATATATCATTTAGTACTGACTGTCACACCATATCCTCAACAGGTTAATCCATTACAGGTGAATTCAGTCATATGGCTATGAAGATGAATAGAAACCTATTCCTTCATAGTGCCATATGCATACAATGAATAGCCTAATAAATAATTAGAAAAAATACACTTCACCCCGTGTATTTTCCTGTAATTATGTAATTGTCTTCACACATCTGGAAAACAGGAAAGTTTTTTCCATTGTCACAAGTGGGTTCCTGCCAATAAGAAAAGATAAAAAGTGATTCTAGTATTAGCACATAGATCTTTGCTCTCTAATCTAACTTTTCAAAAGCTACTACAGTAATGCTACTCAGACAATGCCATGGATCCCTCACAGTCAAATACTGGAGGAAGAGTAGCCAAGCAAAGATATGGAGTTACTGTTCTTTTAAATTTCATTTCTGGTACATCTTGATAAATGACACTGTGTTAGAATGAAAGGTCTAGAAGTTAAAAGTGTACATCAAGGAAATAATACAAAATGATTGCACGTGATTAGTACTCTCTCCAGAATTAACAATCCTTGTAGGAGAGTTGTTATTTCAAGTGATGAAAACTGTCAGGTGAAGAACCAAACAGGGTACTGCATTATTCTAAATTACCAAGGCAGTGTAGGGGGAGAGAGGACAAGTTGTTCCACACTCCCTCAGAACACTAGAGTTCACATTGCACCTACTTCCTGTAATGTGAAAATTATGAGAAAATACAAATGCACAGCTGGGGACATACCACCCATGAGGTGTGGGTGCCTGAAAATAATGCATGCAGTCGGAAGGAAGTAACTTGGTCAAACAAGCAATAAAGGAAAGCAACAGGTCTGAGAAGTGTAGCAGGATGCCACACTCGGGTCCATATGTAGGAGGATTGGACCCGCAGAAGGAACGAGGCAGGCAGCAGCAGTTGAGAGGAAAGCTAATGACACCTTATTTTACATTCTCTATCTCTGTTCTCTGTGTTCTCCTATCAACAATCTAACTTCATATTTTATATACAGTTTTTACAAAAACAAAAAATTAGTTATTTAAGTCACTACCTCTTTAACCTGGATGGTGGATACCCCCATCAATCAATTCCCCTCTCAAAAAAAAAAAAAATAAAAACAATCCAAAAATATACATAGTTTATGTTAAACTGCATAAAAAAAAAAAAACAACTACTAAGTCCAAACATTTGCAAGCAAAAAAACCAAAAACAACAGAGAAGGATTCAGGTTGTTAGGAAATGGGGAAAGACAGAACCCTTGCTAACTGGCAGCCACGCTGTCTTCCTTTTGCATAGGCAGGAGGATGAAAGACAGTTACAATGCTGAGAGATTTTTCAGGACTCACTCAAATCACAAACCTGACTACCCAACAGACTGACACCTTTTTTATTGCTACTCCATCTCCTTGCCACCTTGTACTATCAACATGCACTGAATCATTCTCAGCATCTTCAACACATAGCCATTTCCTTCTTCTCCCATGTCCTTTTTCCATCATACAATCTCCATCACAAGGTAAGGTATACCCTCTCAGCTTTTTTCTAATCTAATTTGTCTCAACGTGGCAAATAGGAATTAAGGAAAATTACTTGAAAGAAAGGATGTGCAATTTTTTGCCGAACATAAATGGAAATTTTGAGCACTTTTACGCCATGTGCATGTTTACTAGCTGCCTTTGCAAAGACCATTCAAAAAATCTCGTTCTCAGTTAGTATGGTCAATAGCTCAACACAAATAGGAACCTGAGGTAATATCTGAGGGATGCTAGATACTGAATGCCTATGTGAAATACTCTTTCTTTTCTCCTTGAGACTGCAATTTTTGGATCCATTTTACCAGCCTTATATGAAGGCAAAAATTCTCATGCTCTGTCTTTTTCAGTGGTCCTTCTTTGCTCACCACATGGGAAAGAATTAGCATTTGAGAGGCTACAGTGGTAGAACATACAAGTTTGAAGGTAAAGCAAGGCAGAGTCCTTTTGGCAGCTTCCCTGAACTGATATTGAGGCAGAAGAACCAAGAACAGTCTGAAATGAAGAAAAACCTTTATGAAGTCTCTAGGTTATTATCTGTAACTTTCTCATCTGCTGCCAAGTGGTGAGCAACAATGAAATGACTGGGTCAGAAACGTTAACTTGCCATGCTGATTTGAAAGCATAAGTTTCTCTGAGGTCTCCAGCCTAGTGTGTCTAAAAGTGGTAGACTTTGTCATGTGCCCTTGAAGTCACCAGCTCATCAGTATATTGAATAGCGCAGTGATGTCTAAGCACAGGCCTCTCTGGAGAACTGACTCAGGCCTTCTGTCTTGCTGGACTGGTGTCAAAACTTCTGTAGGATCAAGCTGGATGAAAGCCAAGGAATAGGCTCTTGTAGAATTACTGGCACATCCCCTTGAATTTTCTGGGTCTATGTCAAGATAATGACAAGGCCATTCTGTTTCCCTTAGCTTCTGTGGAGAAGAGTACATAGTTGGGTATCCATTTTATTATGCAGAAATTGAAGCACTGAAAGCAAAAGATTCTCACTTTTTCTCCTCTCTAGAGGATCTTGCACACAACAGAAATGGTACAGGTACAAGATTTTCAGTATTGACCTAGGTAACTCTCCTTATATCCAGGAATGATGTTACTTCTGTTAACATGGAACTAGAAGATCCTCACATCCCCAGATTTAAGAACTTCTCTAATTCCTCCTTTTAGCTGATGGTTTTCTTACTTTCCATGCTTGAAATGAAATGGTAAGAAATAACTACAGTTGCATTTTTGAATAAGGGAACAATGCCTCACCCAAGGTATTAAAATAAAATGTAGACAATTATTCTTCCCTGAATTATAAATGAGAAATCTATCCCTGTCTAACATGTACCCCATGGTTTTTAAATGTGAATTCCTTTCCATGTTGTGTGAAATCTGTAGTTTCTTGTAATTAAGAAATCGCAACATTCTTATCATGTCAGAACATCATTATTTGGAAAGAGAAGGCTTGTATAAGAACCTATAAGCTTTTGATGTATCTAGAATATATTAGGTTCCTATGAGCTTTCAAGAAGAATATATTTTAGGCTATGAAAGACTCAGATTATAGAAAATAAAAAATTATATATATTACAAAAAATCATTTGCAGTGATGCAACAACATCTGTTTCCTGACTTCTATGATTCCAACATAAACTTGTATTGAGAAATAAAATAATAATATTCCCTTTGATGACATTACTTAAAGAAGCTGACAACAACACAAAGTGGTTCCTGAGTCAAAAGACTAGCCATTGTTGGAACTAGGGTTCATATTTAGAAAGTTACCAAAAGTGACCTGAGATTCTGTGTGCTATTGCTTGAAGTGACAGCAGTGAGTGACAGAAAACTCACTCAAAGTTAGTACATTTATGCACTTATCTATATTATAGTTTTTTAAACCATTAAAACACCTATGATGGACTTGTAGGCTTCATACTTTTAAAGACCCAGTCCTAAGTAATTTCTGAAATTAGAACTTAGGTTCTTAAGTGATTTGAATGTTTTTGAATTTTTTTTTCATTTTATATTCCCTATAGGTTATGCAGATTGTTGACAAAATGCAATATATTTTTTAGTAGTCTTTGGTATCATTGCCCCATTTCCGTTGAAAGGAATTAAAAATCGTAATATTGATGAATTTACTATGGTTTTGTTTTTAACTAAATAAGATGCTTGATTTATATTGTTTGAAATCACATTTGAAAGGATAACAGTTTAACTATATTTAGAAAAATATAGTACTGTGCTAACAAAGCTAGCCTCTAGAGTTGATACTTATCAGCCTGACATATCACTATTAATTTGAATGTGAAACTTTCAGGAAAGAAATATTCCATTAATTTATATATATATTTTAATGTGTTTATGTTTTATCCATCAATTGTTTTAAGCATGCATTTCCAAGCTGGGTATTTAATAGCTCTTCTTGTGTTTTCTGGAGCCAACTCAAGCAAGTTTAGCTTTTTTGAGACTAATATAGGAAAGAATCAATTTCATTTTTGATTCTATAGCTCAGTAGACAACCTTATTATATTTAAAATGCTACTTCTATGAGTTGCAAACCATATTTTCTAATAATTGCTATAGCAGAAGTGTAATTTAATGTATTTTTACAGGCTTAGTACTTTTTGTTCTATTGTAAACCATATTTCCTGATAATTACTATAGATAGACAAATAATTTAGTATATTTTTATAGGGTAGTACATTTTTATAGTATGGTAAACCATATTTCCTTATAATTACCAGAGAGAGAAAAAAAATTTATATTTTTATAGGTTAGTACATTTTTATTACTGTACATTTTCTGCAGATTAAGTACTATGTACTTTTTCTTTTTAAAGCAGTCGCATTTCCTCTGTAACCATTTTTTAATTATTTATATAATTTACAGATGATGACTTCTTAAACTTGTTTTCCCTATTTTGCATTTTGAAGTTTCTATATAAATGTATGTGCTGCTAATTTTGAAGGAAGAACAAAGCATCTGTGAGACGCTGTAGAAGTTAATGACATTGTTAAAATGATGACAGATTGCTTTAATGGTAGATATGCACTTAATTGGAGGAAGTATAACAAAATGTGCTATTTCATACTACTAAAAAGAGTCAGTCAGGAGCCATCACCCATTTACTGTCTTGTCTTCCTCCAACTCACAATGCATGTACAGTATGATAACTGATAGACATTGCTAGGCATGTATTCATGTACTGTACATTCATTCCGACAACCCATTAAATAGTGTTTGTTAACCTTTAATTCAGATGTCTGCAGTAAGATAATACAATGTAAAACACAAGTCAGTGGAGGGTCGTAAAGCTGTTTCTGCTACAGTTTTTATTAGCCTGTTATTCAGTGTAGAATGCAGCTACACCCTGAAGCAAGTCTTACATAAAAGTACAATGTCAATATATTATGATGCAAACTCAACCTATAAAATCAATGACAAGTATTATGTCTGTTGCTATCAGCTACTAAAATATAGATACTGTTTTTAATGGATGCAGTGGTGCTGGACTCAACATCGTTGTGCCATTAAGCTTAACCCCTTAGGCAGGAAGCACAGTTACAGGGCTCCTGGACAAGGAATGCTCGTTGTAGGATGCTGCATCAATCAAGACAGACTGACCACAGAATATGTTAGTGTAAATCAGTTTTCAAAGCATACTGAAGCAAAATAGAACTCCAATGTACATCATGGTGTGATTCTCCGATAATATTCAATTTAATCTGTAGAAAAAAGGGGACAAAACATCCCTTTATCCAGGTGTTTGTATCTTGATAAATGATTTGGGTAACTGAATTGAAACTGTGTTTGTGGAATTTGAAAACTGCATTGAGTCAAGGTGGATTTGAATATTCTGGGGAATACGGCTAGAATTCAAGGAGACCTTGATAAATTGCAAGAAGGATCCGAAGGCAGTAAGATAAAATTCAGTACAAATAACAGCAAAATACTAAGGGGAGATTTCCCCCCTACCTGCACCTAACTGCATAAATAAAAATTTCTGAGAAATCTAGAAGGAATAATGAAACTGGATCCAAGCTGAAAAACAAATAATGATATTTTGGAAAAAAAAATCAAAAAACAACACTAATGACAACAACAAACCAAAACAAACCCCAAAAAACCAAACGCAAATGTCATCCTGTCATGTACTTATAAGATTGTTGCATTTACGACCAGATGTAATTATTATTCTCTGCAAAGAACCAAAAAATTTGCAACTGGAATTATGCGTCCAACTTTCAGTAGCACAGGGTTAGACCTATGGAATAAAGTTTAAAATGGGATAGAAACATTAGAGAGAAGCAAGTAGAATTAGGGGATGCCATGTGGCATACAAGACCTGCAATACAGGTAGCAAAGACAGAAAATGATTCTGCAATGACAGAATTTTAGGGTAAATATGTAAGGAAAACTGTTTTGGCATAAAGGATAATTTAATTAGGATAGGTCAGCTAGAGATTGTGGAAAATGACAAACATTTGTATACATATTCTTGCTCACAGTAGAGGAGAGGCCTAGATATTGCGGAAGATCTTTGTCAATGCAGCATTTCTATGATTCTGTGAAAACCTTCTTGTATTGTTTCTATCTGTTAGAACTGTTAAACAAAAGCACTTTCAGAGTAAAAAGAATCAGGGCTCTGTAAAACTAATTTTGCCAATTTATTTTCCATCAAATGACTGGGTTTTGTATCTAAAGCGATGAAATAACTATTGTCAATGCAGAAGGATTTGATTCAGAGTTGGGAAATACCTGAAGAATATAATGCTAATGTATGCTACACCTTTTTGTTTTGTCATTTCTTGTATATGCAGTATTTGTGTTGGTGGAAGAAATTGTGTAATTTCTCACAATGATGTAACTATTGGCAGTGCATTCACAGATATCACAGCTGCTGACTGCTCTCTGTTTCAATTTCATTTTCATATTTCATTGAAGGCAGGGTTGTTTGCTATACACCCTGTTTTGAATGATGCAGAAAGTCCATATCATTATCATGATATGAAATAGTTCTGCAATAATTGATGGATGAAGCAATTCATTATGAATATGATGTAATGGAATAGGCACCATGATTTAATCATCGGAAGAGGGGCTCTGTGGATCTCACACAAAGGTATCAAAGTCATTCCCATGATAAATAGCATGTGATAAGCTGTTTGGAAAACGCTAATGCAAACCACAGAAAAATGTGCAGGAAGGAGACATACCAACTCCTTGTATGGAAAGCAATTGACTCATAAGAACCAAAGAAGTAGTCTAATGAGAAAGGGAAACAGCAATGTCAATGGATCCATCAATATTTTGAAAATGATCCTGCTTGATAGGCACATTTGTTAGGATTAAAACTTATTTGCTTGACTATTGTTCACAAAGCCTTTCACACACTATTCACTAGGGACCTGAGTCTAAGGAAATGTTTTTACAGTGATTCAGAAACACAGTGTGACCTTTTCTGCTTTTTTGTTTTCTTTTGGTATTTCCATACATGAAAAACTTTTCTCAAGATTTTATTTAAGTTATAAACCAATTTTAGTCAAGGTAGGAATTGTACCTAAATTTCAGCTGCAATGTCTTCTCCTAGCATTATCTGAGATGCTCTGGGTTTTCTTGTGAAATACAGAAAACATCCCTAGTGCAAATAAAAATTCTGTACATGCAAGGTACAATGTGGAAGATTACTGAAAAATTGATACAGGAATGGTACTTCTTGCTTAGTAATAGATTTATCACAATTCACTGATAGTGTCACTAGTCATCAAACACCAGCACCATTACTACTATTCCTCCAGGTCTTTGCATGCCATCAAGAAACAGATCAAAAACTGACTGAATGACGACAAACTATCCTGATATAAGAGGTTTCAATGAGAAAATCACCAGAGGTTTGCAGAAACAATTATTACCATTATCAGTGAGACTAGAGAGAACTAAAAGTGTTTGCTCTTGATGTACTGCCATGTTTCATTGCAGATAATGTGGTCATCCAAAGAAGAGTCATATCCTTAACAAGCAGACAATATGCTCCCAAAGTTCTCTTCAGATTTTATTTACAGTACCTGCTTATCAATGTAAATCCAGCTCTCAGATGAACTCTGTGGAGAGCACAGTACCCATTCCAAATTATGAAAATTTAAATTGCTTCATTCACTTTTCCTGAGGGAGTCCACATATAGCAATGGTTGAAGAAGTTTTCTGTTCTAGAATACATCTTGCCCTGCTGCCACAAACAAACTAAAAGAAAATCTATCGGTGACATAATGTGACAGGAAATGATGACAATTCAATTATCTTAATTGCCACCCCAAAATGCCCAGCAGTGAGTAGTTAACACCCACAGGATCTCATAAACTCCTTGTTGAGAAATAGAAAGAAACATAATTATACTGAGATATCTGCTTTTCACTGGATTTTTTCAGCTACTGTTTAGATATGAGTCTGGTTGATTTATTATAAATATATTTATCTCCAGGACCTTGTTAAACACAGTTTGTGCTTTATGAAGAAAAAAAAAGCCATAGAAGATTTTTTTTCTCCTGAATCTGATAGTATAAATAAAATAGCTCATTTTGAAAATACTGACCCAGTGACATCATCTCCTGGATCTACATTTTCATTTGGAGCTCCTGTAGAGTGAATAACTGGATATCAGGAGCTATAAGGCATTATTATCTGTGCATTAGGCTTGTCATCCAGGTTTGTAAAATGGCGAGAGAGAGAGATAGTATTCCAGAGGATGCATGGAGCTCCGCCTGGCAAAGTGCAGACAAGTGATGTCAGAGGATACGGTTGCCCAATGTTTTCCTATAAAGCAGCCAGGTATCCTTTGCTCCAGATAATCAAATACATTCTTTGTTGGGAAACTGCAAGGCTAGAGCTCACAACTCCAAAAGATGAAAAGGGGAAGAGAGATTGTTTGGGTGGCAAATATTAAAGCTTTTTCTTATTGTGTCACTGAAGTGTTGAGGTCCAGGAGGCGACTTGGCTGCTTCCTGTATGAAGAATTGCTACATTTACAATTCGAATAAACATGTAAACTCTGAATAAACACGTATATTTGGAAGACTCAGCTAAAGAAAACAAGAACCATAACATCCTTTGAAGCAAGCCCATCACTGATAATTACGAATGTGAGATTAGCTACCGTCATTTATTCTTGTAAATAGTGTCATCTCTTCCAATTAAGATCTACTACTTGTATCTCCTCAATTGCTTTATTAGCATTGTTGTCAAGTTCTGCAGGAGCCTTAATTAAATAGTCATCATGATTATGGCTAGTTTCCCAAATGATTGAAGTAAATAATTTATATGGGTTATAAGAAAAGTTTTTGCTTACTGAAACACTGTATTTCTAAAACTTTCCAAATACCTGATTACATAATATTTTAAATCCATCCTTTAAACAAGTTATGCATTACAAAATAAAAGCTAAAACTGAACTAATCAAAATTTTGTTGCTTCAAGCAGTTACATTTCTTCTAATGACATCTAAAGTAAAATTAAAAACTGACTGCAAAAAATTTCATAACTTAGGCACTGAGAATGCATTTAAACATTTAATACAAGCTATGATTACTAATTAATTGTATTAATGAATACTGGATCATACAAAAATGAAAAAATAATTTTTGAGATCCAAGACACTGAGACTTAATATGCTATAATAATACATTTCTATCAATGAATGGCATAATGAGGTATCTTTTACTATATAAATGGTAAAATATATTTTTTGAAATAGTATTTGGAGAAATAGCTGTAAAACTCATTCCTAACCCTTATTTGTGGGTTAAATGTATCTTTTTCCATCCTAGTTTCTCCACTACTTCTAAATGGTTCACAGATTTTTTTTTTTGAGATTAAAAAGTAACATTATAAAAAGTTCTCAACATTACCTAGTTCTCTCAAATTGAGACTATAAACTTTAATAATTGACATTATTACTAACAAATATTTTAATGGAATTTTACATTTTCCTCTTAGTAGAGACATGTCATTCTCATTGCCCTTAATTAGTGTCATATGGGCTCTTTGAGAGAAGAATAGGCCCTTTAGCTGTAAATTCTCTCTTTTGAAACAAGAAAGTCATAACCTTTTTGTGTTTCTGGTTGAAGCAACTGCAACGTAATTTCATGTAACAGTTGTGGCAGATCAGAATCAAAACATGGAACGCGACACACTGAAATTATGAATGTATTATTGATTTTTAAAACTGTAGCTCAAAATAGAAATAAAGCAAACATTTTTAATGGTATTATGCTGGGGCAGGTTTTTCCTGTCTCCATGTCCCCCTCATCCTATTAAGCTATTGTCTGCTTTTGGAATACACTGGTGTATCCTGCCGAAGGACACTTGCTTTGCTGGTGGACACACATCTGTTATGTTTAAATGTATCATTGCTCTCTGTTGAATGTAAATGGAGGCCAACTTTTTACACCTCTTTACATTTAGTGTATCTGTTTATATAACACAATAATTTAAGTGTTGTGGCCCTTGAAAATTTTATGAAAGCATTCCAGTTCCCACCTCCCAATTCTCATTAAAGGCTTGACCTATGAAATTTATAAAGACCCCCAAGTTTTTTCTTGTTGTATTTCTGAATTTAGAGGTGTTTAGTTTTGCAGGAACTGTAAATTCCCTTCGAAGCACAGGGATCTGTGTGTGTGTGTGCACAAATACCTAAAAGCTTCTTCATAGAAATTTCTGGCAGGATTGCATAACAAAGGAAGTGAAAAAGATATTCCAAAATTAAAATAAAAACATTTTATTTTATGCATCTCAACTACCTAATTAGTTTTATCAAACCAAAAGCAGGGATGAAAACCTGCAAACCTTCATTGCAGTTTCCAGCTCAGAAAAATTTTAGCTCTGGCTGATCTATGAGACTGTCATTCAGCAAGTTTTGTATAAAACTTTCTTTTTTCCAGAGCCTTTTCTCACTAAATAGCCTTGCCCATTTAGTGGCCCTGCATCCACTTCTGTTGTGTGGCTATATAATAGGATATAAGTATCAAAAATTCGTTGAAGGCACTTAGTGCCTAGTGAATATATTCACAGAATCTGACTTTTTGTCATAATAATCGATTTCGGTCATGTTTTACAATTTGGCATAGTAAAATCGGGTTGTCCAGAGAAGGCACTGGGGAGGAAGTTGCATTCTCATCATGAAAGATAAGGGAAAACAATGTTCAAAGTTGTGGAAAAGGGAAATTAAGATCATAATCTAGGAGAAATTATTATATCTTGAAAGGAATACAGTGACATATGCACGTTATATTAGATATTACAGGAATTTTTCTGGTAAACAGGTTAAAAAGCAAGAGAGTAAAAATTTTAGTATAATTCAGTGTGTTCCGCAACATGAGTCCTTAATTTTCTCTCTACCAACCACACATAGGAAGTTCGCAGAGGAATAACACAAAAAAATTTTGGAAGAGATCTTTTCTTGTATTTCTTTCTTAGAAATTGTACCATTTTAGTTAAAACTGTAAATATATTTAAGACTGGATATATAGAAAGCACGGTATGCTGGGGAAATTTGATCCCTCTTACTCTCAGAACTCTCTGAAAAAAAGATCCTGAAGTTAAATTCTGTAGCTGCTACTGAAAGAACTTTAGGCAAAGAAGCAACTGAGTGCATTTTTCTGGAAGTATAGAATTCATGTGGTGACCCTAAAATGGGTGACATCAAAGAAAAAAAACTCATCAAAGCTAGAGAATCAGAAAAGCATCTGCACTACTTCCCCACACACCTAATTTCCTACTCAAAAGGCTAAAATATGCAAGTACATTAAACATTGCCTAGTGCAACTAATCATATTTCTGAGAAGTGTTTATATGTGATTATGAAAAACAAAGATTCAGCATTGCCCTACTGCTCCTTGCGCCAGATATAGCCAGCCAAAAGGGTCATAGTGTAGGTATAATATCTTCCATGTGTCTCAATGGTTCTTTACTGCTACATACCTTCTGGAACTGTGGCAAGGAATAGAAAGTAGATAATATGGCAGTTTTCATAGCTTCTCTAATGCGTTCCAGGGAGCTGACTCTCTAAGGGGGTCTAAGAATAAGAAAGACACAACATGATTCCTGTATGATGCCTACTTAATTAATTCTGGAAGCCAGGATCCAGAGATAGTTCAAGCAGTGCTAGGAAAACATTTTTGATCGTATATTGCATTCAATAAATTTAAAAAAATATAGATATTTATATTGATAAAAATTCTTGTTAAAATGATGCCTAATTTGGTGAACAGTTTCAGCCAGCATCAAAATGGAAGAAAAAAAATAATTTGAAGTTTTTTTAAAGAAATATTTAATATTTTCATTGAAGTCAGTATTTATAAAATTAAAATAGAGCACACAACCTGAAAATGAAATAATCATTTTACGTTATCAGAATCAAGTTTTTTTTCTCATTGTTCTGTGGCTAAGAACCAAAACCAAACAAATAATCCTTCCTAATCAGTCTAACAGGATCAGTCCCTTCCCCCACTTTCAGTTTTTCAGTTGTGTCAGTGAACCAAAACATCCAATTATTTGTTCAGGTTTAATTTCAAATATCTACCAGCTGGTACCAGTGATAAAAATAGGAAAATAAGGAAATAATAGATCAGGATCAACACTCAAAAAAAATTCTACTATTTATATCATGGTCCTAGCTGAATACCATTGTGGTGGCTTGGCTCTGGCTGGATGCCAGGTGCCTACCAAAGCCTCTCTGTCACTCCCTGCCTCAACTGGACAAGGGAGAGAAAATATGACAAAAGGTCCAGAAGCTGAGTTAAGGGCAGGGAGAGATCACTCACTGATTAGTATCATGGGCAAAACAGACCCAGCTTGGAGAAATTAATTGAATTTATCACCAATCAAAATCAGAGTAGGAGAATGAGAAGTGAAACAAATTTTAAAAACACCTTCTCCTCACCCCTCCTTCCTGGGCTTAACTTTATTCCTGATTATCCATCTCCTCCCCCACAGCCATGCAGGGAGATGGGGAATGAGGATTACAATGAGTTCATCATGGTTGTTCTGCTGCTGCTTCTTTCCCCTGTTCCAGTGTGGGGTCCCTCCCACAGGAGACTCCTCCACAAAATTCCCTGATATGAATCCTCCCCATGGGTTACATTTCTTCACAAACCACTCCAGTATGGGTCCCCATGGGGTCACAAGTCTTACTAGTAAATCCTGCTCCAGTGTGGACTTCTGTTTCCATGGGTCTGCAGGTCCCTGCCAGCAGCCTGCTCCATCACAGGCCTCCACAGGTTCACAGCCTCCTCTCAGACATCCCCCTGCTGCAGTGTGGGTCCCCTCCAGGGGCTGCAGGTGGATGTCTGCATCCCTGTGAACCTCCATGGGCTGCAGAAGCACAGCTGCCTCTCCCATGGTCTTCACCACAGCCTGCAGGGGAATCTCAGCTCTAGCCCCTGGGGCACCTCGTGCCCCCTTCTCCACTGACCTTGTGTCTGCAGAGTTGTTTCTTTCACATATTCTCACTCCTCTATTTTCTGGCCTCAACTACTTTTGTGTAATAATTTTGTTTTTCCTTCTTAAATTGTTATCACAGAGGTGTTACTACCGCTGCTGAGCGACTCAGCCTTGGTCAGCATTGGGTCAGTCCTGGAGCCGCCTGGAATTTGCTCTGTTGGATATAGAGAAGCTTCTGGAAGCTTCTTACTGCTGTAGCTCCCCCACTATCAAAACCTTGCAGCACAAACCGAACGCAACCATCCAAAACCTGTTGAGTTTTTTTTTTTCATGTTGACCATGTTGAAACAAATCCTGTTGGTATGCGTTCAGTTTGGTTTCAGGCTATTCTGAGAATTTGTAGCAGTATTTCTTTAGTTGTGAGGATCTTTCTACATCTCGGTTTAGTCGGTGAATTTTTATTCTCTTTTATTTAGTCTCTCAAGTTTTGCTTAAACAAAACTGTCAAAGATGTCCTCTCTGGTTTCTGATTTCCAGCATACTGCTGTTTGCCAATTAGATCTTCATTGATTTACTGTGATGTGGTACATTGTGGCAGTCTAACATAATCTGTGGATATTTGGTTTCTCGTTAACTTGCTGCTAAATGACCACATCTTTCCACTATACTCCACTGTCACAATCTCATCACAAGTGTAAAGGTAGTTTAGAAAAGCTTTTTTTCTTATCAGAAGCTGCAGGCTTTTAGAGAGCAGCACAATGTAATTCCAAAATTCAGTGGGATGTACATGGAGTAGCTAACACTACACATATCCGTCTGTAACATGAGCTCTCTGAGCTCTCTGCAATCCTACCTGGAGCAACAGGGATGCATGTCCACCTGATGGCATAGCAGAAAATATATTAATAAAATAATGCTACATGCCACATGTTCAGAGTAAAAATGGTGATAACATAACAGCTTTTCAGTTCTATTTAAGATTCATGAAAAATTATCCCTAAAAAATGTCACTAGAGCATTTAAGGGATGCTATAGGAGAGTCAGACTGCTTTAGAATATCTACCCCATCTTGCCCATCTCATAATGACCAGAAGAAGGTAAGGGAAGAGTAAAAGTAAGTATATGTATGAGGTTTGTCTTCTGGGAACATATCTTCCAACCATCTGGCTGTTACAGGAGCAGCGAGTCAGAGGTGGACATTTCACTATCAGCTTGGTATTCAGTAGCCACCAATGGACTTTGGATTCCTCTTCTTCTATTCTGTTTTTCACAGACTTCTACATTATTCATTGTAAATGAGTTAAAAAGAGAAATTGAAGCTAGTGATAGAGGAGACTTGCTTTATTTTGTTCCCTGTCAGTTGCTTGCATATTTTATTGCCTTATTGTTTTGCCTTGTTCTGTTCCATTTGGTGGAAGTGGTTCGCATCACACACATGATGATCTGAAGCGCAGGTTCTTACACTCTTTTTTTTTATTTTGCTTTTAGAGGTTTTTTCATGAGGTCTTACCAGGTGGGTTAGCCCTGAAAGGAATTCTTTAAGCAGCAGCTGTTGATTATCTAAAAAGATGTAAAATCAATATGACTGCTACACATGAAGAGAGGAGTAGAAAATTGTAATAAAAGAAGTGATGTTAAAGAAATCGTTACTACCAAGGTAAACAGTAATAGGAAAAGTATGCTAGGGATATCTATGCTGAAGGAAAAGATTATTATTGCCTTAGTACTCTTCACTTGCAATTAAATTCACAATAAAACACAAAAGGGAAAAAAAGTATATTTGAAGCAGGATGGACATCCTGGTCTCTTGCGATGTCTACGATGTAGTCAGGTCACCCTATAAACTCACATTTCCTGTGGGATTAGCAAGCTTGTTTACGCATTTGCTTCCCAATTAATGGAAAAAAGGTAAATGCCTGTGCCTTTTTTGTTTGTGTGCCTTCTTTCCTATCAATAGTAGGTTGTTAACCCTGTAACTGTTTCAAATCTGGTAGATATATATGAAATAAGGCAGGAGTGTGGTTTGTGATTCGTCTCTTCTACGTATTTAATTAAATAGCAGGATATTAAAAGTTAAAAACTTGTGCTTAAATCTGCCCTTTGTTATGGGCAGCATTAAGTCTCTAATGTAGTTCTGGAAAACCTCTGTGTATGTTCTGCACTCAGAGATAATAGCAGAACTCAGATCCGGAAATTCTGCCTCAGTTGCAGATCCCACATGTGGAAATTTTTCAGAGGAAATTTTACCTAAATAAGGAGCAAAGAAACAAGAATTCAAACCATTTCCTTTGCTGTTAACTATTATGATGTTTAGAAATTTAACATAAAAGTTGATTATATGCAATTGTGCTAAATGCAAAGGAAAAAAAAATCTACTTAGAAGAACCTAAAATAATCCTTTTAAAAATTTTCAAAATCTCTCCTTTAGAAAACATTTTTTGTAGGTTGAGTGTATTATGCTAGATCAGCTTATCTGCAATGAATCTTCATTATTTTTTTCTACGAAAGGTAATCAAAATATGTTTTTATGCAAAAAGACAGACTTTCATTATGGGAGTGTTGCACGCAGCCTATAGAGTGGGTCTTATAGCTGAGCAAAATGAATTCCCATTTTCTGTATATATATATATATATAATATATCAAAGAAATTCATAAGGAAGAAACCTGTATATTGTGATTGTGGTTTGCTTTTTATGTTAACACAACTGCAGTCTACCTACAGTGGCTGCAGGTTATAGCCAAATTTAATCTTCTTAAAGTACCACTATCAAGTAAATATACTAAAATATAAAAACCTCATTCATCCCTCTCTCTGTTGAAAATATTATTATTCAATGGCTTGATGCAAAAAACCCCCCATAGCTAAATCTTAAGAATACACTGGAAAGAGTAAATGAAATAACAGCAGTAGGTTTACTTTTACAACTGAAAAAAATGTCACATGTATTAATGTCAACAACTGGAATTTTACCTCATTAGGCAATTTCTGATCTAAGGCTCTGATGATTCTTCTAAGCAGAAAAAATATGCTAATTATCCACTCTGAATGTAGAAGGAAAAAAGGTGTAAAATCTTCCTTTAGCCGTGTGACCATGTACTAATTGCATGTCATGTGTCAAAATAATGCAACCCACTTTGCCTAAAGCAATTAGACATACAGAACTCTATTAATGAAGCACTGTCTGTCACTAAAAGTGTTTTCAGAGCTATAGTTGAAGATTAAAATATTAACTTCTCAAATATTTATGATAGTTACTGACAGCATTTCAAAATGTTACTTTTAACAAAAGTATTTTATTCAGCTCCAGTTTTTAATTTGGATTTTATATTCAAAGATATTATTAACATATGGGAGTCATGAAATTTCTGTGATCTCCTCTGAGACTTCTTTAGAGAGGGTACATTAGCTCCTTGAAGTTTACAGCACCTTTTCCTATTGTAATAGAAACTTTTTCAGAACAAAAAAAAAAGTTAAAAATTGGTCTTTTCTTCAAAAGTCATTAAAAAAAACAAAAAGAGAGGGAAGGAAGAGGTTCTTATTGTACTTCACATATTTTTGCTGTGTGAAAGAAAATGGCCCTTCTTTTCAATATATCATTTGGTGCTCTCCTTTCTTTTAGGGTCATTGGTCATCTATGTTCCTGAGCAAGACATTAACTTTTTGAATATCCTTATGCAGTAGGAAGGCAGGGATGTATATTGAATCTATCAGACATGCTGAAGAGCAGACAATTACATTAAAAAAATGTAATGCCTGCTCTGCATTACTGCTACTCACCCAGCTGCTTGAGAAAGGATTTTGCACACTTCCTCCATGAGCAATACTAATCCACAGCTTTCTGAGTGCAGAAGAAGACTTTTATTCCACATTCCTAATTTACAAGAAAAAGAAACCAAACGAAACAAAACCAAACTTACTCAGGCACTTGCCCCACTAAACTGTAGTGGAATATTTGTATGCAAAGAAGTTGAATGGACAAGCCCTTAGTTTACGTTCCATATGGAGGCTGAGATGACTACTGTGATATTTGAGGATTTATGGGTTTACCAGGACTATGCAGGAATGATACCACTATAATATTATGAAATTATTACCCTTTTTTTGTGCCAAAAATCAGCAAATAAAAAAGCCATGTTGTTAGCACTTCATCATTTTCTAGTACTATGGTGGTAAAACCTGACTGCTATTATGTATTAGTCCTGCCACTGCTTTTATGTTTGGTAAGGGTATTGCCTTGGTTTTGGAGCTATTACAGTCTATGGGAATCAATTACATGTACTTGAACTAAGAAGGATTTACTTGGTAACTGTAATGGCTCTGAAAGAGCCATTATGATCTGTCATGTCAAAAATGCACATGTGCCTACAGTACATACAAACAAAGCTGTGCAAAAAGTTTCCTACATAAAGCAAGCCATTTTGGTTAGGTTCCCTGACAAAACAAAATAAGCATTTGATGCTGAAGTACTTTCACAACTTTTCATAATAAATGAAAAGGAACTCCTGCCATTTCTCTCTCTTGTGCTTTGCTGAAGGAAAGCTTGAGTGTTGCATGAGAGGGAATCAGGGGAGACATTACTGAAGAGCAAAGCTCAATGAATCACAATATGTTGGGATAGATGAAACCAGTTTAAAGGGAAAAAAAAGTGATATAAATCGAAGGGAAGAGTTATTCAGGTAAGGGAAGAAAATATGATTTTTAAATCTTTATATACATAATGATATGATTTTGGTAAGGCTGAGCATAGAGGCTACACCTCAACAACTGTAGTCATGTTATATATGAATGTACAGAGCATCAGAACATCTTGGAGCCAGAATGAAGAATAAATGAGAATAATGAGAATAAATTTTCCTGCCTATGCTTTAGGACAGATACAGTCTGTTGTCTTAGTTTCCTCATCAGACAGATTGGTGGGCCTTGCTGCAGCTCCCTCTATACTTGTTTATCCAGGTGTCTGCTGAACGTTGACCAAAGCACACTGAGGAACTGCACTCACATTTCTAGTTCTGACCTGGAGTCAGAGGCAGCCGGGGATTAACGGCATATGGTCACACCTTACTGGCGCAGTGGCTGACTGAGCCCTACTGGGCCACTGTGGCTGACACAAGGTGTGGGACCCAGTGGTGCTGGGGGGAATGCCAAGAGTGCATGGGGGGCATCCCGCAGCCCAGAGTAACCCAGGTCAGGGACCAGCTTGTGCCAAACACTGTCACAGCAGGGGGGTAGATGCAAGTGCAAGCATCACCTACACAGCTGAAAGGAAAGCTCATGTAACAGCTGGATCAAGGAGAGCAAGGTCTTTATGACACAGTGCTCATTAAACTATTTCTAGCCACATTATTAATTTCTACCTGTAAAATACCCTGCATGGGTAAACAAAGATCATCCGATCTTACAAATTTAAATATATTCTTGTGGGAAAGTGTGGGCACTGTAAGTGTATTTTCTTCTAAATAAGACAAAATGGTGGTAAAATTGGTCTAGAATTCATGGTGCTCACTGATGTATTTCTATTGTTGTGTAATACAGACTTCATTATGTCATTTTATTCTTGGTTTTTCATTATCTTTTATTAACATTTGTATATTGACTTAAGTAACTGTGCCAAAGTTGATTGAAGCACTTTCCCAAAATTAATATTGGTAAGGTATGGGGTGAAGAATGGTCTACAGTGGTATAGCTGTGTGGTTTGCAAGTTGCTTGTTGGTTTATTGGTCTAATTTTCAGTTACTGAGGACTGCTATTTAGAATGCAGTGAAAACCTTTCAATCCCAAACGAGCATGCCCAAAAAAAGAAACAGAGATTTTACTTTTAGCTCATCTTCAGATTCACAAGGGACAATAAGGGAGATTCATTAGGCCATTTGTTACTGTCATCTGCCATGATTCAAAATGAAATACTAAATGTTTCATGGACGCAGAAAAAGAGCAGTATTTGTCTTTGTGTAGGCTATGCAAAGACTCTATGGCTTTCAGCCTCCATACAAGAGGTCTGATGGATGAAAGGGGGAAGGGTGGTGCCATCTGAATGATGATGGGCTAATATCATCATCCTCTTGTCAGCTGTAATAGGCTTTTCCTCACAGAAATAATTCATAAAACCGCTACATTATATTCTATCCCTGACAGGCCCTATCTATCCTGCAACCCAGCAGGCTCACAACTAATAAGAAAATATGTGGTTCAGGAGCCCTGAAAAATTAAACAGGTAGTTTATGAACAATTTGTTTCATGGGGATGTTTATTATGTTTATTAAATATTGAGCCTTTAATGTTTTCCCAGTACAGATGATATCATAAAAATGCTGACTTAAGCCTCAATTGTGTTCTTAGAAAGTGGCATTTTATAGCTCTTGTAGTACCCAGTAAATAACTAAATTGCTGTGGTTTAGATGTATACACAGAATAGAATTTATAGGGAGTGAGTATATTTTTATTGTGCATATGCAGTGTATTTAATATTCATAATAGACATGTGCAAAATACCAAATTATTGATCCCATTCTTTGGTTTAAATGCAGTTTTGAGAAGACCAGTATTTTAGTGCCTTGAGTAGTGAAGGTCAGGCACTTTTTTAATTGATTGCACCAAAGGTGAAACACTGGATTTGGTGTTTGAAGTGTCAAGGCAAAAATATGTGTGGCAGGAATACTAGCTTGTAAGTATGATTTTTATAGAAATACTTGAGATGTATTTTTATTAAAGAAGAGCCAGGATAAAGTGGCTAAAGCTATTGACTAACACCAATATGCTAGTATGTATTTCTGTAAAACAAGTGAGGGATGCCGGAGTTCGTTATCCACAAAGAAGGCATATTTCCAATTGCCAAACAGAGTGCAGGATTGGGTTCTGGAAAAGACCTGGAGTGCAAGGGGGAAGCATAAACCAAACCAAACCCTTTCTATGTCCATACCTTTTTATTCTGACTCCTTCCCCAGAGTTTATTGAATAATTAATGATTCTGCAGCAGGGTATGAAAACTGGCAAGTAGAAAACTTCCATTCTTAATGAATTTGTAATAATAAATAATGCTTATGATATTAAAAGGCTGTATTCCACAGACACATTACAAAAAGCATGTGCACGATATGATTTACAAAAAAAAAAATATGTACAGATCTTTCATTTAGCCTTTCAGGCATCATGAGCTGTGCTCGTATCCTATTCCTGGTAAGAAGGTAGGCTCTGCAATAAAGACTAAGATCATGGAGCACACAGATAGAAACTGTCTAGAAGCAGCGTGACTTCTACAGCAGGAAATACTGTCTCTCTAACCTGCTGGAGTCCTGTCAGTAGGCACATGGATTAAGAGGATGCAGGAGCCATAAAATATTTGGATTTTCTAAGAGCCTTTGACAGGGTTAGTAAAGAAACCCAGTAACCCTATCTGTTGAGAGAGTGTCTTTTATGGATTGCAAACTGGTTAAAGAACAGAAAGCAAGGAGTAGAACTCTTTGGTTGTTTTACAGAATGGATATTTCATTTTCAGCAGTGAGGTCCCTGAAGGATAGACACTGACACTGGTTTTATTAAACATTTTCATCAAGAACTTGGAGAAGAGAGTGTGCCGTGAAATCTCCAAGTCTAAGGATAACATGAGGCTATTCTGTGTGGTCAGAAGTCATTGGCAACTGGCTGAAGGAACTTCAGAGCTCAGAAAGAAGGTAGCAAAACTCAGCAGAGAAGTAATATGTCAAATGAAATCCAATGTAAAAAAATTTAAGGCAATGCATGGGGGAAAAATAATGTGAGCTGTGCCTCATGATGCTGAATTCAGAATTATCATCCAGCAGTCGGGAAAAATGTCTTGGAGTCATCCCTGGCAAGTCTCTGAGGACACAAGCTCAGTGTGCAGTATTAAGCAAAATCAACAAAATGCAAGACATCACCAGAAAATGTTTTTCAGACAAGATAGAACACATAATTTTGCTGCTGTATAAAAATCTGTGCGCCCGTAATTTTGGTGCTGCGTAGAGTTCTCGTCTCTGTCTCAAGAGATGCTGTGAAATTGAAGGAGGAACATAGGAGACAATTAAAATAATCAAGCAGATAGATCAACTGTTCATAAGGAGGATAAAAAGCCTGAGATTGGAGAGATCTGGGGAGAATTGTGGTTTGTTACCAAGTGGATAATCTGGCTGTGGAACTGGTAAATAAGTTCCACACAGTATGAGAGCAAGGACCACTCACTAAATTCTGTACCAGTCATCTAAAGAACAAACAAAAGAAAATACTTCTTTGTGCAGAGTCTAGATCACTTTAGAAACTTCTACAGAAGGCTGTGAAGGAAAAATAGTATGAGCAAGTTCAGAAAGGAATTAGAAAAGCAAAAGGTCCATGAATGATTCTTACACAGACTAGGCAGACTAGCCTCCTAATATTACTTAATGCAGCAGTTCTGCTAACTGGGAGAATATGAGGGGAAATGACTGTAGAAAGCTGTGGGTGGGTGTGTTGTCCGTCAAATCCCCATGGTACTTTCAGAGGCAAAACACTGGAGTATTTTGGTTATGGGCCTTTTAATGTTTTTAACATGTCTTGATTATATTTATGTCTAGTTTGCTTTTCAGTTACCCAAGTTTTACATTTGTCTAGTTACAGAGGCTTTAGCTTTTTTCTCTTCTACTTCAGATCAGAGTACATGAAGTACACTGGACACCAGGTTGTTGGGGGTTAGGTTTTTTTGGGGTTTTTTTCTCTCTAAAGAATTTTTTCCCCATAAGTTACCAAGGAGACCAAATGTTGGGTACTTAACAGTACTTAACCGAAACAAAGAGGCGGCGAAATCTCGGAGGGGGAGATAACGGGAGTTTTGGGGGTAGGAGAAAGGACG
>VXBB01004567.1:185986-265986 GCA_013399915.1 Illadopsis cleaveri
GTGGTTTACATTCTCCATTCCAAGGAGGGCTCTGGCTTTCCCTAGCAGATACCTGTCTTCCCAAACCAAAACACAGGTCTACTCTCCTCTCTTTCATATGCATGCAGTTTTAAAAGTTGGACTCATATCCATACATACAGAACGCAAAACTTGAAAATCCAAATAAAAAAACCCATGTCAGAACAGAGAGTAAAAGCTTTATTTGATGGCTTAAGCCTGAAAAAACAATGTACCTTATTTAAATCCTTGCATTTTCTTTCACTTTTCACTGAAAAAATGTTTGTTTATTGTTTGCTTTTACAAAGGCTTGGCACACACACTATTTCTTTTGAACTTCAAGTGTAAACAATAAAAGCTTTTTCCGGCTGCCACCCGCCCTCCTCCTCAAATATCTTTAATTTTTTCCCTAATGGAGATGGAAAAAATCTCTTGTCACATGAAATCTTTATGACAAACTTTTCAAACAAAACAAAACAAAACAAAACAAAACAAAACAAAACAAAACAAAACAAAACAAAAAAGATGTAATATATTACTAACTGTAAGCCACATGGCTACCTTGGTGTCTCTGGGTCACATAAATTCATTTCTATAACAACCCAGTAATAGTTGTAGGCTCTTCAGCTATAAGTCCTCTTCTGAAAGAAAACAATTTACTCTATCCATTGAAGGAGGAAGAGGTTTATAGGGCACATTTGGGATACTACTTCCAGTCTCCTTTTCACAATTCACCCCACTTCTTAACGGAAATTCAGCTACTGCTAAAAGTTGGTGAAACCTGTGTTGGTCATTCTCTGACGGAAGCCACTTTTCCAAAGCAGTGTCTCCCTGCCGGTTGGAGGAGGCTGTGTTTGGCAGCAGGGCCACTGTGCAAAGGCGCTGTACACCTTACCTGCCAGGTCAGAGGTGCAAACCTGGGGATGACCCATGGACAGTTTGTGTGCCAAGCCCCATGGTGTCAGTGGTCATTCCCCAGTCCAGGGCAGGAGCATGTGCTGCCCTCCTTCTGTACATGCAGAAACATATGCCTGATTATATGTCAGGCATGTTGCATGATCTGATGTGCTCTGGTGTACTTGGAGGCTGGTGGTGTGCTGTGTCACTGATTTAAAGAAATACCACTCTCAGTGGCAGGCAGTTGGAAGCAATTAATTACCAGTGGAGGGCATGTACAGCTGTTGCTTATGTATGGAAACAGAAGAGAAATTAGATTTAATTGGTTTAACATAATGAAGAAAATGGCATTTATTTTATTATAGAGTTTATAAGCTGGCATACTTGAATTTCATTTTCATAATTTTTTGGATATAGTTGGGCAAAATTCTCTTGACAGATGAAAAAATCCCAGAGGAACAAAAATTGAGGATGTTCAACTGCCTCATTAGAAATTTGCAGGATCAGAGGAGGAACATACATATTAGACTAATGAATGATTAAATTAAATATTTTGCTATGTATGCCTATTGCTGCAATTTGGGCTAGCTTCCAAATACACATCAGACAGTAGGTGTAATCTTTTTTTTTTAAGAAATTCAAAGTTCAGATTTAAATAGAAAGAGCTGGTGTAATTTACTAAATCATGATGAATAGATATTTTAGTTTTTGATTATATTAGAACTACTGACGTGAAAGGATAGTGAAGAGGAAAACAATTATATCTGTATGTGAAATGTAAACATATTCTATAAGTACAAACCAAATTGAATTGCAGCATATCTATAAAGTGTTACTATTAACAGCTCCTATTTGACTGTATTCTGCTCCCACTCTTCATGAAGTAACTGTGAGGTTAAATGCATCTATTTCCTTAGCTCAGGCTATCATTATAAAGAGAAAAATTTAGTTCCATGTGACCCTAACATTTAACTCATTAACGTTTTTGAAAATACTCCTTGTTAAGAGGTGCTGTCCATGTACAAAGTATTGATATGGTACTGCAGCTATTAAGCCTAATAAATAAACACATTTCTACATTACTGTCAATTTAATGCTCACTTTCTAATTGTTTAATGTGAATAAATGCAATATAACCTGCATTCATGCAGTGCTCTTTTTGAAGACCTGTTTGTAGACATGTTTGTAAAAATTACTGCAAACTAATATTGGTGATGTAATGCCAAGTTTATTTTTCACATTCACAATTAAAGAAAAAAAATCTAGGTACTGTGTAGCTGCATGCTGTGCTGCATGGAGGGAGACTGATGTTGAAACGCTGAGGGAAAAATAGTTTAAATTCATTCTGAATACAAACACTTCCCCGCTGATTAAAGAGACCAGTTGTATTTTACCTTCAGATTTTATCACCTTTCATAATGCCAATCATTTAGATTTTTTTGTCTTTTTTTAAGAACATCTTATGTCCCTTCCCTGTCTATCTTGTGTCCTGCCCATGATAGGGGAGTTGGAACTAGATGATCTTTAAAGTTGCTTCCAATAAAAATAACTCTGCTATTCTATGTTTCTCATAAATTATTATGATGAGACTTCATGGAACTGTCAGGCTGCATATAGGCTGTATACAAATGTTTAGAGACATTTTAAAAATTTGGAATGCCAATGAGTGTTTCAAAGAGAGGAGAGGAGAGGAGAGGAGAGGAGAGGAGAGGAGAGATGTTAAGCTATTTCAGACTCTGGGTTTCATTTTTTAAATTAAGGGGTTTTTAAATTTATGTTCATGTTTCTCATAGACAGGGACAAACCTATCACCCTCAGTTTGGGGGAAGGGAAAAAGTTAAATCTAGATATGAAGCTCAATGATTTCCTTTATCTCAAAAATAGTCCTGGAACAGAAATCCTGAACATCTGGAAAGGACCAGAACCAGACTGTTCTTTCTACAGTGGCTAAAATCGCTCAGGTTGTTCAATCCACAACCCAGTGAGATAGAAATACCAGCTGTTGGATATACCAATATAAAATTCAAAAGGGTGTAAAGTGCAGAGCAAATATTTCAGAGTGGTCTCAGACCGTTGCTGTAAATGATTTACTGAATCACAAAGAAAGGTAAAATTTTAATAAAAGCCTGAGTTCTGCACTCATATATCCAGTATTTGATCAGCTGATTTTGGCAGCTTTTTGAAATTACCTGTGTTGAGAGACAAGTATGTTCTGTAAAGTAAAAATGACCTCTGCATGAGAAACTGTAAGCTATACAGAAAGTTTGCATAAACACAATTAATGTAGGATTGCTTACTAAAACCATAAACTGATGACAGATATTTTCATTGAGAGCATTTCGGTATATCAGAGTGTTGTGGAAAAACATAGCATCCTATGCTACTAATTCACTTTACCTTTTTAGAGAAAAGTCTCAGATGCACTTAGTAAAAGCAGCATGTACCTGTCTGTCAGCAGAGCAGCCTTTAGTGTTTATTCACCTCCTATTCTGCAGAACACATGCCTGGAGCAGCTGGCAGATGCATTCAGGGAAACAACTGGTCCCTGTCAACACCACCCAACCTTCTGAGGCCAAGCAGGCACTTAGAAAGTCACAAATAAAGACCAGTGTTTTGTTTTGCCAATAGCCTGGTGTGTTTTCCCTTCCTCTTTTGTTCAGAATGTGCAACACCATCAAAGAGACCTGATTAGAACAAAGGAACAGTGATCACTGTAACAATTATGATAAAAATGAAAATGCATAATAAAAAACAAACCCCAAAATCAGGAAAATAATGCCAGGTGAAGATGAATACACATCCGCTGGGAACAATTACATAGCAGATGCATCCAAAAATTCATTATCAACGTATAATTTGACATGTTCGTAGTAATGTTATTCATTGCATTTACAAATAATTCATCACAGGTGTTGTGAACTAAAATGGAATACAAGATCCTTATGTTATTCACTAGGACAAGAGGAAATGTCCACTTTGTAATTGCACATTGCATTCAATTTTATTAAAAGGTTTTGTCTTTTGTTGTGTAAATTCTTCTGCCATGCTGGATAAATCAGATATAGAGAAACTGCTTTCTTTCCAAAACATATTTATTCTCACCAAAAGAGCGGTAAATATACTGTTTTTTCATTTCCTTTTTCTATTTTTCTCCTTTACTCAAAACCAAAGTACCTGATTTTGCAAGCTCTGTTTTGTACTGTTAGTTTCACTGCGTTCAGTTACTTCTGGTGCACTTCTAATGTTGCAGATCTTGTTCCTTTGAGCTCCTTTTTAATAATCAGATCTTCTAGCAGAGGCAAGTCTTGTTCATTCAAGTGTAGCACTATTATTTTAAATAGAAATGTATATGCATGAATAATTGCATCAGGGATTGATGCAGGATATTTTTTCTAACTCGCCTCTCAAGGCAAAACTCTTATTTAAACTTTTTTATTTATTGTTTTAGGATTAATTCTGCATTGAAGCTCTGCCTAATTTTGCTTGTGTGACTACAAAACCCAATCATAAGTAGAAATTAACAAAAGGCAGCATCTAATTCCAGGTCAAATTCCATAAGTAATAACCAAAAAAATACCCCTGCATTTCTCTTTTAGTCTGAAATTCATGAAAAAGATTCACTGCCTTTATTACAAAGCTTTAGTGCGATAGAATAACAATAATTGATTAATAAACACTTGATACTAGAAAGCGACCCAGCATCACTGTGCTTTTAATCCTAGGATGCAGTGTCAAATGGAACCTTCAAGCACATATATATAGATAAACACACTTTTGAAAAAAGAATAATTAATGATTAGCCCCAGCCTGGGTAATATATGATGCATTCTGATCATATTGTTCTGTCAGGAATTTCAGATCACTGATGTAAACACAGTTGAAGTTTTTAAGGTAATTTTTGAGCTAGTGACTCGTTGCTTCATATTTAGTTCTTCTTTGTGGCTTCTCCTTTCTACATTTGGCCACTACACCAGATGCAGGTTTTTGCTGTACAGTGATGCAGTAGGATTTTACAGTTTTGCATCTGACCTGCTCACAGCTCACCTGGCTCCAGCATGGCACACACAACATGTGCCACGCAGGCCGCTGAAGATGACAACTGTCTGTACCTTATACAGTGTGGTGGTTTGCCGTTGATAAAAACTATTCTGTAGGCCAGAGAGACACCGTGAAAGCAAGACAAATTCACTGATTGGAAGATTTCACTGAGGAAACCATTCAAACAAATTAGCAAAGGAATTGAGTTCTAGTCTCCCCACTTCCAGGTGAGTGTTGTAATCACATGGCTAAAGAGTGACATTCAGTTTCTATGTGACAAGTACTGCATGAAAAAGTGTGAAGACTCAGCTGGACTGAAGTCCTCACCTTATTTCAGAAGAATGCATACGGTTTGAGGCATAAAGCACTTGCTGAAGTGAAACTTTAAAGATCATCTAGTTCCAACTCGCCTATCAAGGGCACTGAAAACTTGTCAGCCCTGGATGACTGCTCAAACTACCTAACTTGGTAGAAGTGAAATGTTGTCATTGACATGTCTTCAGAGCAGCATGTTTTGATTATGGGGAACGATTTTGCTTCACCTCCTACACTTGTTCTTTCAAAGAAAAGGGTTAAAAACCTACTTTGAGTTACACATTTAAAGTTACGACTCTTCATTGGAAAAAATATGTACTTCCTTGTAAGGCATATTGACAGAAAATGGGCTGATTTTTGGACAAATTACCTCTGTGATGAGGGATATGAAGAAGCCCAAGTGTCTTCAAGTTTGTGGAGTCTGCTAATTAGTAGCTGTACATTGTTGATGTATCATAGCATTAGGTTCTTCGGGTAAAAACTTGAAAAAAATTATGAAAGAACAGCTGACCTTTGAAAATGGTCATCAGAATTTCTCCTCTGTTCCCTGGAGCTCCTGCTCACCACATTCCTCAAAGAAATCACTTTCATCTGCTGAAATTATTAACCCTACCCCCTGTTATGGTTAGTCAGAATAAGACACCACTCCTTGAGGTAGTGCCACCAAATTTCTACAGCTGAGGGCAGGAGGCAATGATTTGAAATCAGAATTTTTTCCTTTTCAGTAATCTGATGATTCTTATTGGTAATGAGGATGTTGAGAGAAGCTTTAAAATTTTTCTACCTTCTTAAGGAACAGAGAGGTACTACTATATGATGCTTGTTTTTTCAAAGAAGGAACACTTTTTATTTTCAAAAATCTCTTCTTACTTTTTAAAAAGAGAACTATAAGGCAGTGGGATTTATATAAAGTTTATACACATTTTACTGCATTGAATGTTCCAAGTAGAAGTAAAATAATATTTTAAAAGGAGATTCAGTGATTAAACAAAGGAATTTATAGATAATTCAGAGTAGTGAACTACGAAAATGAAAATTTGGCCATGAAAGCTCTAACAGGTTTCCCTCTTCTGTAGGATATTCTTTTAAAATAGCAAGCTAATCTCCTGCAACCAGACTATCCAAGTTTCCAGTATTTTTTACCTGCTGAAGTAAGCTAGAATCCAGAAACATACTTCAGGACAGTCTGACTGCAGAGCAAAGATCCAGTTTTAAGATATTAAATCATGAAGATGATCTGTGTGAGTCACCAAGGACATTTACATAAGTGTCCCTTTCTACTGAAACCTGTCATGAAACAAAGTGAATGCCCTATCTCTTAAAGAAACTGTACAGTACCAACCTCTTATATTTTTTTACAAGGGAGAAAAATAACAGCCTATGCTAGAATAAGATAGCTACAGACTAATTTAAGGAAGGGAAAATGGGAAGACAGAAATGTAAAACCTGGGGAGAGCAGGGCAGGGAAGAAAAAAAGAGCAAAGGTGGACCAGATTTCTCTTTGTGAAGTTGCCTTCAGAGTCCCCTTCTGCATTACTTGATGTTTCTTCTTTTCATGAATGCAATGAATTTTTTTTCATATGAAGATAAGCGGAGAGTCCATGCACCAAAGCTTCATAATGACAGTGGGTTTTGATATTGACTATTTACCATCTAATATAGGCAAATTGTACTTTTTGTCACAAACATTTTGGTCTGTGAAATACATGCCGGTGTTTTAACGTGGATAATCCATGAAAAGTGACGGGAACTTTTTGTTGTAATTTGCTTGTGAATACCTGAAAATATGGACATTTACACAACAACTTCACAATTCTGTTTGTTGTGCTCTATCATAATGTAACTTACCAGCTTATGCTCATTCTGTATATTTGTCTAGAAGCAGGAGAAAACATCTATTAAAATTCTCATCTTGCTTTAGGTATTTTTTCTTTGGTATATTTCAAAAAATAAATTAATGAAGTGGTGGGAGAAATGGGGAATAAACTAATATTAAGGTTTCATTATAGGAACTGCAATTATTACAGAACTCTTTTTTCCTCTAACTCATCATGTATAACAAAGCTATCATTACATTTGCATGTTTTATAGTGTATCTACTTGAGAACAATATGTCAGTAAGCATCAGTTTCTAAGTGACTAGAGTTAAAATCACTCTCAATAAATCTTCCTTTGAATCTTTTCTTGCTAGTTAACGTTTTATAAAGTGTCATCTATTTTCCTTTTTAAAAAGTAATCAACCCACAATTTAAGATTTGATGAACTTGCACTGCCACTTGGAATAAATAAATAAATACAGCCAAAGGACAGTGACATTTTTGCTTACATTTCCCTAAATAATGTAAATAAAGAAGAAGGTTAAACTAATTTTTTTTTTAATATAAATGGCTGAAGTGTATGAAGACAATTCATTTGTTTTATGTTTTTTATCATTCTTGCATGGAAAAGAGTTAATTTTTCAGGTATGAAGTTACAATAAAAAGACAATTAAGGAAATTAAACAAAATTAAGGGACTTCCTATTTACACAGCCTCTTCCTGCCCTCATTTGCCTGAATTATATCTGACTTCAATCCCACATAAACATCCTGTCAGCACTTCCTCCACAGGTAGAGTGACCTCTTCCTGGATGTGAAGAATGACGTCACCTACATGTTCTGTACCATTTTGCCTCAGTCATTGCAATTTCACAATTGCAGACAGTATCATAATGTCAGTTCTTATGCCAGGAGACTTCTCTTTTTTTTTCTCTTTGTACAATAGTACAAAACGTGTCTGTAAACTCTGTGATGTTTATAAACACTTCCTCAAATTTATTCTCTATGATTTTTGAAAACCTTTTGTTTAAATCTGCCAAGATGGGGTAGATTAATCACCCCTGGCAATCACTTTTTGATTACAATGCAGCAAGCATTTTCCATTGGGTTAGATATCTACAGCAAAACAAATATGGGGTGTTCATAAATGGAAAAGAAGTCAAAACTTTTATTTTATTCTTCATGATAACAAAAGACCACAGACATACTGGGATCTATTTTCTACCAGATCCATAAAATAGCAGACCTATTTTAGGTGGCATATCACACAGTACTGCTAATAGATCTCTTCTGGGAGTTCCCTGTTGTTTTGCCAGAGGAGCTCTCCTAATTCAGTTTTACATTGTTTCTCCTGAGGTAGATCATTTAAGTAAATGAGTTTCTTGGGACTGGTAGTCGTGGTCACTAGAATATTTAGTAGCAGTTCAACATAACATAGCCTAAGAATTCCTTCTCTGTAGAAAAAGGCATATCTGGGTGTTCTGAATTTCCTTTTCAATAGTAGAGAATTTATTGTCATTATAAAAAAGACCAAGACTGCCTAAGATAATTAATATATATGAATGCTAAGCATCTCACCAAGATCTGGAAGTGTGAAAAGCCCTTCTTTTCTTTCATCCCTTTCTCCTTTCTCCATCTGAACTGTTTCAAAAATATAAAGAAGTATAAATAAACATTTTCTATATGAACAGAAGAGCTCAGGTATCTGAGCTCTGACTAAATTTTTAACCTTCAGCCTCACATTTATCCATGTGGTGTAATTTCTGGTGCACTGCTACCTTCATGCACGTTTTTCTTCTGTCAGCAAACTTCTTATAATCTAGTATTCTACCACCTTCAACAAGCTGACTATACAGATAACAGCAGTCTGCCTTGTTTTCTCCTGTGGTGCCTTACTTAAAGATAAATGTAAAGGTCTTAATGTAAAGGTCTTGAGCTGAGAAATCCATAGAGGAATGAATATGACTTGGTATAAAGGGTAAAGGTGATACTGAGCATCTGTAAGGGGATAGCGGCAGTGTAGGCTGGTGGCTATTAAGGGCGGTTAGCTGCAAGGAGAACTGTCATGCAACGTCTAGCAGAGAACCAGAATGTGGGGGTGACATACCCCAAAGGGATTAAAGCAAAAGAAATCCCAAATACCACGTGCAAGAAAAAATGTCTTTATCTCCAATTAGATTTAATTTTGAAAGATTATAGTGATGACTTTTAAATTGACTCATTTTTTGCAGTACAAGTTTTTAGTAAGAAATTATTCAAAACAGCATATGACATTCTCTTACACTGAAAATGCTTTAACCACATGATTGACTGGATTTTACCTTTCTCTTACATGGAGGATACTGGTCTTAAGATGGTACATAGAAATGGTATATTTGCAGAGATTGTTCCAAGGATACTGCAAAAAAAAGTTGTGAAATAAAGTATACAATGCCTCCTTTTTTATTTTCTCTTTTTTTCCACTCTATTTGCCTTAACGTCTTTAAGCAAGAAAGTATAATTTTCATGTAAATAAAAGGACAAGACATTGTCCCCACCTAGGAGATAACTAGTTTTACAGTCATTAATCTGTATTTGAAGTATTCATGATGTCTATTATCTGGAGAATTATCTAGGACATCAGCAAATTTCTTCTTGAGTTCAGTAAAATTTACAATAAAGCAGTAGGAGTTTACACATATGCTCAAACCTGACACATCCCTATATGCTGAAAAATTAAAGGATTAGAGTGGTCTTGGGAAGCAGAATTCCTCCTGATCTACTTGTTTATTTAGAGAACTTCACAGTTGCTATACATGATCTCAGTGGTACAGAGAACACCTAGCAGTGGGAACAATCTCTTCCTAAATGCCATTGCTTGCTGTGGCCATACCCTCACTGAAGAGCAGTTCTTGCATCACCTTGGTACATCAAGAATGGTACCAAAGTAACAGGCACATCACAGACCAGTTAAAGCACAGAAGTGGAAGAAGTTCAATCACAAATTCAATTTGATAAGTATACAAGCTCATTTTTTACTTTTCACAACTATTTGTACAAGATACTCTGTTTCTCAGAATGTTTAAGGGTGCATGAACACCTGGGCATATGTGCTTGCCCCATCTAATGTTTCAAGTCCTTCTCTTCTTTATGTGTATTTCAACCATGCAAACAGAAGGGAAAATAATACCCCATTATTCAAGCGAATAAATATAGGCAGAAATGATCAAAACTATAGTCTTTCTAGGCAATTCATGACAAACCACAAGAATAAAATTGTTTGCATAACGAAGAGAAATAACTTGGAAAGAAAATCGCTTTCAAAATACAAAATCCCTATTTATATAAAATCTGTGAACTGAAAGTATGCTAAATTTATTAAAAAAACATAGCTGCAGAAAGGATTTTACATAGCTGAAGTAGTTCTGATAACCAAGCTCTGATAACAGTGCAAACAACTTCCAGTATCTAGAGCTTTAGCAATATTCAGAGATCATGTATATCTTCCCTGCTGATATTTGTCTAGTGAAAAAGAAGAGATATTACTAAAATACACATAAAACTAGAATGAAATAATTTGTAAGCAAAGCAGCTCAAAACCCAGAAAATAGTATCTCAATCTTCCTGTATTCTTTTTTATTCACTGCACCATAGCATGAGTAATTTTGAAACTGCAACATTCCATTTATTGTACAATTATGTTCTATTATTTTCCTGTTGCCACAAAGCATCCATGAAAACACGCTCCATATATGCCTAAGCAGTTTACCTTGCATGAGTATTTGCATTAAATAAATGAAAATTCACCTCTTTCTAAAGATATCATGCCGAGACACAAAAGTATTCCCTGCTATTAGGAATGTGCTTATACAGATCTAAAAATTGTAAATGAATTTGTAGATGGTTGGTTCCATTTAAATGAAATAGACTGAGCATAGATCCTTATGAAAATGTGTTTACTTTACCAAAAAACATAAATATTTTTATTAAATAGGCTGATTTCTTGTGGATGTAAGATTTTAAAGAGCTGTACTTAAAAGCAGTATTCCAGTAACAGTCTATAGTCTCTTTCTTTAACAACATTTTAGGGTGCAGGACATACTTCAGAAGTCCAGTGGAAGGTTTAGATAAATGCATGGTATAGCATCTAACAGAGAGACTTATCCATTTATTTCCCCAATACTGAACTACCTAAATAATTGATTTACTTTTAATGGAGATCTTACAGCTTCCATTGTAATTATGTCTACTATTGCAAATTTAAAAAGTCAAGCTGACTCTTTATTACTTCTATTAAATGCAAAGTACATACATTTGAACTTTATTTTTATTTAAAATTGCTTTACTTTTCTGAATGGTTAATGAAGAAACACAAAAAGAAAACAAAACAAAATGACCAGCAGCGTTTTTGTGTATGTGTAATACTCAGTGTTTGAGGTTTTGCAAATTAAACACCAACAGGGAAAAAATCACATGAGGAGAAATGGAGCTTCAGAACAAATGTATTTCTGTGATACTGTCTGTAATTCATGCTGGATAATCATGAACCCAGCAGCTAATGACCTCTATCTACTCTGATACATTAAGTCCAACCAAAGATAATGGTGTCCTGCGTAAATTAACAAACCCAGTGGTAAACTTGCTTCTAGTTCAGCGGGAGACAGTGTGCAAATTAACATTGGTTCTTAATGAGATCAGTGTCCTGCAATCTGCAGTTCTGTAGTGTTCATAATGCTGTTTCTTTTCAGGTGAAAATTTTTTCTCTAGAGAACACTTGCACAATACATTTTTCTGACAAAGAATCATCCTCATCCTAATCAGTTCCCTCCTTGAAAACTTTCTGTATTTCTTGTACTTTCATGCTGTGAGTGCTGCTGTGAGTTGTTGGGAATGATTATTCATTTGTAAGCTTCTTTAATAGCATTTCCTTTAGATGTCGAGGTACCCAACAGAGCAAACCAGGATTTGATTTTATAATTATAACAATTCAGCAAAAGTAATGGTCACTCTATTGGCAATCTTTTTCTAATTTGTTCATCATAGTTTATTATCTTCTGAAATTTTCAAATAAATTATTATCTGTTACATAATTCAGAGGCAAACTATTATCAAGGACCTTATTCTGGGAACTACAGTGCATATTGCCCCTGTATGCTTAGAGTCAAATTCTATCCATCCAATTCTGAAGTTAGATTGCTCAACATCTGCCCTGAGGTATCCTGCACCATATGAGAGCCAGTTCCTATACCCAGCTCTCCACACCATAGCGCGTAGTACAAAACCAGCTACACCCAGGAGAAATTTGACACTTGCTGCTAAACAATGATATATTGGATATTTAGCAACATCATCCCTGTGCTTTAAAACAACTTGTTGGTGTTTCCCTTTCTGAACTATAAAATCACAACTGATCATTTGAAAGTGAGATATATTTTTAAAAATACCTTCTTTTCAGGTTTCTTTTTCAGAATTTTTTAAAATACTTTCTAAAACTGGGAAATGGTACTAGAGAGAGAACATTTAGGTTAACCTTGATTGGCTTATGTGATCAATTTTTTCTATCCCTTGTTAAAAAAGATCATTCATGGACAATCTTTCCACTATCCAGCAATCTCTGTAGAAGATCAGATGCCATGTGCCAAATAAAGTTATCTATATTGTCCAACATTAGGTGAATACTTCTTCTATGAAGAAAATTTTTACAATATTAAATGAGGTCTAATGAAGGCATTTCAGCTATAAATTGTGTGCGGAAAAATGACAATGTTCCCTAATTTTTCTGTGTATTGTGAGGCATGATTATGGAGCTGGGGGCAGGGGGATGTTCTGGTACACACCTGATAGAGATGAGAGACTGTGGTATATTCTTCTAATGGGAGTTTCGGAAGAAAAAGTTTAATACACAGCTCTTGTCTGAACAAACCTCTCACTGTAAAATGTTTACCTTTAATGACATGTACTATTATTTCATGATTATTTTAAAATACACTTAAAGAGTTTTACATGTTAACCAGCTACTAAGAATGCCTTAATAGACAACTAATTTTTGTTAGAGGTGTCTCGACAATTTGAATTTTATATGCATGCATTATGTTTTCTTAAAATGGGGAAATTATGCATCTGAAGGAATCTGTCTAGAATAATGGGGTTCTATAGAGGTTACTTTAATCACGTTCACCAGCAGTTATAGCTGTTTTACATCTTATTTGCAACAAAAAGGAACTCTAATTATCTTCCAAAAGAGCATAAAATGGTGTGCTTTGCTGCTGATGTAATGTTGATTCGTGAATGCTGCTGATCAGAACTGACAACAAAATACATGTCACACTTTTAAAAAATCAGTGGTGGTGACAGGATAACCCTCTTTTGTGACCTGGGGACCAGGAGACAAGGTATATATTTGCTTGCTAAGTAGAAACCATTTACAGTTTTTCACTTTGAAATAAAAATCAAAATGCTGTTATAGATGGGTTATCGATGATTTTTAACAAGGCACCAGTTCTTAGAAGCTACCTTCTGTAAAACAGATCTAGTGCTTGCAAATCCCAATAAAATGGAAAGGTCTGCATATTTGTCTCATTTTTTATAAATTACTGACTCTTTATTTTGTATTCCTATATACTGACAGGAGTAGAAATCCTTACAATATCTATAATAGGCTTATATTTGCTTCGCATGGCATAAGGGATGACAAAGATTTTCGTTATTTTTGCAGCTTGGTTTCAAATGCTTGCAATTCAAGCTCACACATAACTGCAAATTAGAAACATGCAGCCCACCAAAACCTGCAAAACTCACTAAATATGATTCAGCTGTATATCAATACCTATGCCATCCATGCATACGGAACAGTTTGCTTATGTTCCATTTCAATACGGAGTTAATCCATAGAGATCTAAATACTTTAGGCATAACTGATATTTGCTACATGGCACTGTTTACAGCTCATAGTGGAAAGTTAATACTTTACATCCCATGCTTGAATGCTCTGCGTTTAACCTAGATACTGAGACACCTGCCCGGTATGAAAGTTTAATTCACAGCCTTGTTTATTTAAACTAAGGACAGTAATTAAAATGCTTATATAGGCTGCATTCATCCTTCTATAACTGTCAATTTTCATCAGCATTGATGGGGTTTAACACTTTAGTAGGCCTAACTCTGACTGTAAAAATTTTAAATAGCCTGTATTTATAACTGTATACCTCTTCTTTTGTACTTACTAAGTAATAAATATTTATACAATATTTTTTTTTCTAAATTTGGCAGCTTTGCATGCCAGCAGTATTTGTATGTGTTACTCTGTGTTAGTATGTAGTAAATCATTTGTGCATGGTTAAATAAAGCTAAAGGTTTTCCTCAATTGAAAAATTAAAAGGAAAAACTTGGTCCACTTTAATCTACCCACACAGTCTGTGGCTTAGAGATGATTAAAGTTGAAAATGTATTTTATCAGAAGTCTTTCTGACAGTAGTTTCTCCTTCTGTTCAATTTCTCTATCTCTTTGTGGAAATCATCTACTCATGTGAATAATTCCAAATCAGTGATATAAGTAACATCGTTTTCCAGTACTTTCATTTATAGGTGTTGTCCAACAATTTATTTTATACCCATTTTATATCAGTATCATGTAAATAACAGATTTGATCCAAAAGCTCCTAGAACTAGCTTCAGCAAGCAAATTATTTTAGAGCAGAAATGGGCATATGATTGACTAAAGATTGGTTTTGAGACAGGAGAAATAATCCCAAAAGTTTTTCTGTCTAGATTCCTAGAGAATGTAACATTTTCGTTAGATGTGATCTGTTTATTCTGATGCATTTTCTTTACTTTGCATCTCACCTTACAAAGAGTCTTTAAATGCACAAGAATGGTTCTCTCCTGACAAATACCTGGGGGATGTCCTTTGAATTTTATGATATATTTTTTTTCTACTGGGTATCAAGAAATAATTCGTTTTAATTGTTAGTACATTACTCATCACTACTCATATGGAAAAAAAAAATACAGCTTTACAAATTGCTGAATTGTACCTTTCTGTTTAAAAAGCAAAAAATCAGGTGTAAAAAAAAAAACAAGTACAAAAAATTCAGTTGCTTAGTTTTCTATTCCTTCATTTGTGTGAAAAATTTTCCTCTATTTTCATGACTGCTAGTTAGATGCTCTGCAAATATGGGACCAAACCAGTTATTTCTGAATATTTAAGGAGATACAAAAAATATTTGTTTGTCCTATGTGTATACCACAAATCTACACTTGTATTTTTCATCTCCACATTTCCATTTTCCACCACATAAAAAGTGTATTTGACCTACAGACGAGACTAAGTAGGATGTTTCCACATATATTACCATGTGAAGGTAAGAACTCTTATTCATCAAGTTCAATACCCTAAACTAAACTCTGTACTTCTTTCATTTGAATTAAAGGCTTTTTACTGCTTTAATTTGCTGCATAAACAAAAAAACAAAAAAAGTCCCCACAAAAACAAAACCAAAACCAAAACCAAAAACAAACAAACAAACAAAAACCCCAAACCAAACAAAAACAAAACAAAAAAGCTTGTCTCTAACCAAAAAAAGGGGCTTGGAGATATGGATGGTTTTAGGTGTTGGCTTCTTTTAGTACCATTTCATTCATGATCTGAATAGCTCATTTAGATGGGAGGGAAGGAATGGCCTTGTCTTGCCATTTCTTTGAGGCTCCTTCCTCTTACCACACTCCTCAAAAGGCTGCTTTTATACTCCTGGAATGAACGTTCCTGGATTGCAAATACCCCAATCAATGTCATTTTTGAGTCAGAACATTTTTTACATGGAAAACCATAAATATACAGAAATGTAAATATATATATATAAAAAGGTGAGTTTTTGTATTTTTCTCAGAAATAAAGGCTTGCATTTCTAAAAACTATGAGTTCCTCTCAGTCTTGATATTCCTCCTCAGAAAACAGGAAAATGGTCCTTTGATGTTGATATGCTGTATTTCAAATAACAAAAATAACAGTATTGAGTATTTTGACCAGTGTTTCCTTTTCCAAATTCCCTTTGTCTGGATTGAAGCTTTTTAAGGGAGAAACACGGAAAATCAGCAATGTGATTTTAAGCATTTGGTGCTACATAGAAACACAGAATTGTCTGATGAGCTCCTCAACAAATAGTTTCCTGTTATCAGCTTCCTCAGTCCTGCACAAGCATGATTTCCTTCTCTATCAGGCTGGCTCCACTTGAACCCCCATGTGCCCAGTACTGAGACAGACAGACCCCCAGTTTGCCTGTCACGCTCTGCCCTTAGCTCACATTTTGCTCTCAATCTCTTGTTCCGAATCTCATGTAAAATCTTAACAGCACACCACCCCTATTTTTCTCTTTATAAGCTCCTTTCTTTACTGCTGAAGGATCCTTTTCTAATTTCTTTTTCAGCAAGTAGACATAACAAGAAGCAACCTCCCTGTCCTAGTTCATGTGGAAGGTGGGGAATGAAGCAGATAAGTAGTCCTCTCTCTGTCAGGTTGCTAGGAGGAGAAAAGAGAGCCCTCCCACAGCAGCCTGCACTGGCTCCTTTCCTCAGGAATGAAGTGTGCTCAGGAGCCAGGTAAGAGGAAAGGCTTTCCTTGTGTCAGAGCCAAAATTTGTCATAGGCCTGGAGGTTCCCATGTGATCTTACTGTCTCTGCCAGAAGCCCATTACTCATCCCTAATTCATTGGAGCTGGCATTATTGCTACATGTTACTCATTAGCATTGTTACAACTGTGGGTGGGAGCTTCAAGCAGACCTCTCACTCTCCAGGCCCTGTATTCACAAGCTGGCCCTTTGTGCAAGAAGTATTATTTTTAAATGTCAACCATGTATTAAGTAATGACTCAAGGGACTAACAAATCAAAGCTCAAGGCTTTGAGTGAGGCACTCTTCTGTCTAATAAACATGGAGTTAGATTGTACTGGATCTGATTTAACCACCAACCACCCTTTAAGCTCAGCTGCTCTATTTCACTATCTCGTATCTAAATATGCTTAAACCCAGAGCTTCTGCAGGTAACAGGGCCAAGTCTGAGTAGCAGCAACAAAGCCAGATTTCAGGTGTCAAGAGAGCTCTTGGCACCTGAAGAGTAACACAAAGGAAAAGAATACTGTTCATTGACAACTTGTTTCTTTTCTTACTACTTAAAAATCCAGGCCCAAAATATATGACTATAGAGCCTGATCAAAGCCCGTTAATTTCCATAGTATTCTTGGCATTGACTTTGATAGGCTGTGAATCCAGCCCATCCCCAAGTAGAACATATGGGTCTCTTGCACAGCTTATTTCTATTCATATTTCACTTTTTTTTTTATTTATTTCATACATTATTCACAGTTTGTGATGGCAGAAAGACAGTTTATATCAGTGACACAAAGAAGACAAAGAAAGAAATACAGCATATGTGTTGTCATTATTATGAAAACTAAGGCATATTGGGCACAATGCATTTCATTTTCATTATATTACAGGATTCTAATAAGCATCATTGATAGTGAAGTCACTTGTCCTTAGCACAAGTAAAGAAAAAAGAAATGAAAACTTTTCAGGTTGTTTTTGAAAATCTTGTATACTGTCTAGGCATTTTAGGCACAAATTTAATTTCACTTCAACATCTCAAGTTCCTTTGATGACAAAGTCACGTATCTTTAGTCCCAAACACAAAAGTAAATAAGACATTTAGATAGTTTTCTTTTACTTTGAAGGCAGTTTTATATTTGAAAATGTGAGTGTCTATGTCAGATGCATTGAATTTCTGGTTCAGTCCAGCTGTGGGCTTAGGGCAATTATCTAATACCTGATGAAGCACAACGGTGTCTACCTGAAGGTCTACAGAAATACACGAGATCTTTAAGTAAATGCAGATTAGGATGGAAATGCAGAATGAACTGTCTCTCATGACCAGGACTCCAGGCCCAGCCCTATGCAATGTGTGCAGTTATAACCAAGCTCACAATATTCATTAATCTAAGTTATAGCTTGGTGTTGCAGTGCATGCAGCTTGGGGTCTCAGAAGACGTGGGGAATGTTGAGCTTTCATCCTAATTTTATTTTTTTTTAATCTGAATTTTAATTTAATTTAACTTAATGCTATATTTTACCTAATATCTATCAAGTTGTTTTTTACCCAAATTTCCCAAATATTCCTTTCACATACTGCCTTCACTTCCTCTCCACTTAGATCAGGGTTTTTTGCAGATTAAAAATTAATGTCTGGTTGCCAGAAGGAGACAGTGATTATGAAATCCACTGTAGCAATATTTTAAACAAATAAATAAAAACAACTGGGAAAAGTCAACAAGATCTCCAAGTCTATAATATAGTGTCTCTTGAAAATATGGACAGAATGTTTTCCCATTGAGAGATGGCAATGGTATTGCTAACAGCATGCAGCAACTAGGAAAGAGAACAGTAAATGGCAATAGCCTTTTGTGGTGATTTTTCTTTCGGAAGGAATGAATATTATTTTTCTTGTGAGTCAGTGATGAATATTTTCCACGTATGCCACTGCTGAGTTTCCTGTAGGTCATAACAGATACAAGTGGGAGGATCGTTGACTGGGAGAAGATCATAGAATTAAAAAATACATCCCCAATTTTATTGCATGATTTTAGTGAACAAGGAGGATTCTATTTAAAACTATTTATTTTAAAATACTTTCTCAGATTTTTCGCTCTGAACTGAAATTCACTCCCCTCAAGAGCAATAAGGTCATATTTATATGCACTCTATTTTTGCTGAAAATTCTCATTCATCATCTCTGTCCCTGAGTTCTAGTAACTCACACATGTGCGCTCTTTAATAGATTTTTAAAAATACTTATGAAAAGAAAACAAAGTGCTCCCACGAACATAGTTTCCATGGAGTAACACATAGGTAGGTATATGCTACTGCCCTAACCTAACTTAAGCATTGTTGACCAGTGTTTATATCATGGATATGTTATTTAGTGGTTAAGTTTTTTCAAAGCTTAGAATTTGCCATGTCATCACATCACAATTTAAAAGAGCCAGTCAGAAATTCTCTTCCGAACCTGAGAAATGTTTTTCGAGATTTTTTTTTGCTTTCCTTTCTCTAGGACTAGGCTAATTTTAGTTCTATTCCAAAAATGGTCTCCTGGCCTCGTGGAGTAGCAAACCTATTCTTCTAAGAGGTGTATGTAGCTCTGGTGGCCACTCAGCCAGTGATCAAGTACTGTGCGCCACCAAAGAGTGTATACTCACTTTATTTCCCAAAAACTGGACATAGAGAGCCTTGAAGAAAGCAACATAGGTGGATAAGGTCTTCCTGAAGGACACATGGTGGTGGAAACAACTTGTAGCATTGTGAGAGACCAGTTTGCTCTTGCACCTTAAGCTGGTGGTGAGCTTACGTCAAGGCATTCTCCCTTGCCTGGGTCTCCTTCCTTCCTCTTCCTTTGGTGTCACTTTTCCTCTTGTCTGGGCACACAGGAGTTTGCACGTGGGAGGGCTATTTGAAATGGAAGGGTGGTAGGCGCAGGCTGTTGCATGAAGCCTGTGATCTTTCCATCTCTTCCATCTGCCTTCCAAAATCTTCCTGACTTTCCAAGACCTATTATCTATTCTCTTATCATTGTACTTCCCCCCAAAACACCTTTGCTGACTCTTGGTCCACGCTTCTAAATACCTGGGAATGTCTCTTTTGGTACAGCAATTTTTAATTTTCTACTTCCAAGGGTGAGAATGATGCAAATTATTTTATCCTCATCCTCAGAAAAAAACCAAATTTCCACAGTCTATTCTGCTGAGGACGCATGAGACTGCTCTAATTAAGACAAAGTGAAGATTTCAAAGTTCTTCTGAAAGAGAAAAAAAAAAAAAGCAAAGAATTTGACAATGAGATGAAGTGTAGTGGTCAGTGGAATATGGGAAAATGCCACAAGTTTCTAGTCAATGCCTTTTCAGCTGTGACCCAAAAATCTATCTAGTATTTTGACACTCTTACAGTATGAAGTATTGTGTGAACAGAGAATAAATGCAAAATGTTCACAATAAATGTGAAATGTTTCCAATAACCCTGGAAAGAAATTTCAATATACCTGAAGTGGGGAGCAATTACAGAGACTCTGCCTAGTTTTCAAATAAGAAAACTGAAACTTTTCTTCATATTTGTCTTCTTAAAAAGAACAGCCAGCCTATGATATATGCTCTTTCAACTATATTTCAAATATGACTTTTTATTAATGTCCCTGTGATTACTTGCTTTCCTGACTCCTTGTAAGGAGTAAGATTTGTTTAATCTCCTTTCTCTCCAAGCCTACTTGTCATACTGAATTCCAACTTTAAAAGAAAAATCTTAATCTGGCTAGTTGTCTCATAGTATTTGGCTTCTTCTAGATTAGGGTGGGTTTTGTGTCTTTAATAAAAGGAGGATATTTTAAGACTAACTCAGGGCTGACTACCAAGATGAAAAAACTTAATATTGGTGTCTTAAGGACTATTATTGCAGATAAAATGTATTTTGATCTACTCATATGTGGAAATATTATATTTGCAGAACAGAAATATTTAACCCAACCAAAACCAGCAAACAGAAGAAAATTCGGGAATTCAAAAACCTGGGAACAAATCATTAAAAAACAAATCTTGAAAATATATAAGCATATGTCTCATAGTCTAAAACAAATATCTGAGCAAAAAAATTTCATTTTGGAAATCTGTATAGATACATGTGAAAATAATTCTTTGTTCAACAGCTTCCTTGCATTACAGCATAAAGGAAGTTTTAAATATTGTCACATCCAGAAATGGATTCTGATTTTTATTTTCTTTTAATGACAGCGCTCATGATTGAGGCTCCTGAAACTCATAATTCTGGTTTACATGTTAAAACAGGGAAAGGAATGAGCTCTGCAATTTGAATAGCAACCTTAAAACCTGCAAAAAACAGAATTTTACAAAACTACTATATTAGGAGATTGAAGTAAAGCATCAATTTAAAACCCATATAATGAAGTGGCTGAATTTATTTACAAGAGAAATATAAGATTCAAATTTAAAAATAATGCCTCTTTAAGAGAGTGCCTGTGTGCCTCAGTCATAAACTGGGGCATTGGTATTATCATGAAACGCTAAGAAGACAAGATTCTTCATATGCCAAAGACAAGACAATTGTTCCAGCCAGAGGGGTTTTCTTTGTTACCACCATCTTCTAAGTGTATAGGCATACACAGGTTTGCAAAAATAAGTGTAATAATGCATTAACTCAAATAATACGGCCAGAAAATGTGAACTTTTTCAGTCAGGCAAGTCTTTCTTCAGGTCATATGCTTCAAACTAACATAGATGTTTCATGATTATGTCAAAGCCAGTTTTGCAAATATTTAGAATCAAATTAAATGAGGTCAGAATTTTGTGGAAAAGACCAGTCAATTATCCTATAATTAAAGTCTGCATAATAATGCATTACACCATGGAATATAATTCACATTCAGTGTGCAGCTGTACAACTGATATTTCCTAACACCAGAATAATAGACTGCAATCTCAGTAATTGTGGGACTGACTTGAAAATCTTGAAGATACAGAGGATGTAAAAGACATTCTCCCCAGAAATTGTGGGTTTGTTTTTTCTTTGATAAGCACAATGACATTATGTCTCTCCTCTTCATTCAAAACTCTGGTGAGCAAGTCAATTTTGTGCCTTGCATCGTTAAAATTTTGTAATACTTTTGCAAGACTGACATACGTGGCTAAGACTAATAAAGCCACACCTTTTAAACACATACTCTTTGTGTTTCTCCTGGCCTGCAACTGCTTACCTTATTGCGTCTACTGTACATTCTGCCCTAAGGAGGAAATGTGTTCACACTCTGCATTAAATACTTTTATAGAGCAGAAATACACATGCCCATAAAAGAAGAGTAAACTGGCCCTCTCTGAGCTAGAAGATCAGATTGTGAATGATTGATTTCTCAACCAAAACCAGGTATTTGCACACCTTCAGCTGTATCTTGCATAGAGGTGAGACTTCCTGGTTCATTTGCTACAGTCTCTTGGCACCAGTAAGATACTGATATAGATAGCAGTCTTATTCATGCTTAGATCCATTTATTTGATGAAACCAGAAGTTGCTACTTAAACTCATCTGTAAAAGCTTCAGAAGGTAGTAAAGTATTTCAAACATCAGGCAAGAAATCAGGTGATTTACATACAGACATAGATGTAATTTTAGAAAAGCATCAACAAGAGCAAAATATCAGAACATAGTTTTAGCTATGCAGACCCTGCAACATAACCAGCAAAGTAAAAAATTCAGATGTGTCCCAAAAAATGTAGCTGGTTAGTGAAATACCCGTGTTAGCAGAAAAGTCAAGTATTCTGGGTGCCTCTTGTAATTTTAGTAATGTTTTCTCAAGATTTTCTCCACTGAAAAATGCATTATTAATGGAAGATGATCATATGATCCAAAAATAGAGGTAATGACCTTAATCCACTTTGTAAGCTTTGTACATAAGAGGCACGTACCAGCTTTAGTGTTTCTCGGTATACAGTTTTGCCAGCTGGGAGGTGAAGAAATCAATTATTGTTCATGACTGTGATTTTATGGGCTGCAAACAGTGGATCTGAGTCAATCAAACTCAGATTTTTATCCAAAGGAATAACTGACTGTTTATGCCATTAGACATGAATTGCTGCTTCATTAATTATTAGCTAGCCACTATGTCCAAAAATGGTGACAGAAGAATATTGTGTGTACGTATCTTCATGCAACTTGCACCAGAGCTGGAGTACTATCATTAAAATAACTCTTGTTGTCAGTCATTAGGGCTTTTTTCCAAGTTCCGTTCATGCTCATATACTCATCATGCCTCTTCTTGTTTTTGTAACTCAGGGATGCACAGTGAGTTCCAAATACCATTTGCTTGTTCAAGGCCTGGATTGTTGGCTCCTTCCCTTACAGTGCTCTGAGCAAAATCAACATTTTTCTCATTCATTCTACTCCTTTGCTCTTCAGGGGCAGAGCTACCACTGAAGATGATTTGCAGTTTTTGATAGATCAACACAGCTCTGCATCAAAAGCTGTCTTGCGTGAATTTTAAGCACACAGCTTGAGGAAAGCAACAGTTCTGTATATGTAAAGTCTATAGGTAATCATCTGCATTGCCTTAGAAACTGAGAAGCATTTTGCACTGCAGGCAGAAGGTCATACATTTGCCAAATTTGTTGTATTTGGTAAAAGCAGAATGTGCACATTTCTAAGTTCTAATAGATGCATATAAATTAAGAATTATACATAGCTGCATTAAATTTTCTGTCACTTTAAGACAAAATTGTAACAGAAAACACCTGGATGTGTAACTTTTCTCTAACATCAAAACAGAATGTTCATTTGGAACTGTATTGTTTATCACTTTTCTAAGCATACTGGGGCTTTTTAATGCAGATTTTCTTAAGTTGTATGGATAAAACAAGCAAACATAATGGAAAACAGGGATGAGACCTGGGTTTCTTTCCCCTCTTGTAGGGACTCTAGTATGTTATTAGAAGCAATGACACTGTAAAACCCATTGGGTACTGTTACAATATCTTCAGGAATTCATCAGTTATGACATTTTATTTCTATTCTATTTCTTATTTATTACTAGTTCTTGCAAATGTGATTTCACACAACTTTTTAAATGGACATAAAATCCTTGAATACCTTTGCCTTTAAGTAGCTTTGGAGGTTTGCTTACCTTTATGCCCTTAGCCTTAAGCAGATCAATTTCTGAGCAAGGTCCTGTTCACCTCTCTGTGCAAAAAAATTAGTTCATAAATACATGATGAGCCTGATTCACCAAACTGACAATAACAGCTTTCAACTTGAATCAATAACAGACATGATTTACCACATTTTGAGACACCCCAAAAGGCAAATCTAGATAGTTAATCAACTACTGTCCCATGTTTTCCAGAAATCTCAGAAATCACAGAATGATAGTTTGAGTTTGGTGAGACTTCTGGAGGTCATCTTGTCCAATGCCTTCCTGTTCCAGTATGGTCACCTAGAGCAGGTTTCCCAGGACTATGTCCAGATGTCTTTTGAGTATTTCCAAACTCCATGTTCGAGAGACTACACAGTCTACTGTCTGTGAGAGTGCTCAGTTACCTTCACAGAAAAAATTGCTTATCTTTAAGAAAAATAGTATTGTTTAACTGGCGGTGGTGAAGAGAAGCAGAAGCTAGGAGTCATAACTCTCAGTTTCCCTGTGATTGTTTTGCTCTTTCCACGGTCAGACACTACAGACTTCTGTTTCCATTTTTATGTTAATAGGTGTGTGTCAAGTCCTAGAACAATAAAAAAGTCAATAAAAATTAATAATGGAATAACAGAAAACCCATTGCTCGAGTCACTTGATGAATGACTCAACGACAACGCATACATGAATACTCTTTGTTCCTGTGTTAATTGTGAGGTCACTTCACTGCCAGACCTTAGCCACAGTAACTCTACTGCTGCTTCCTAAAGTAAGGGGATTTATCCTAGGCATGACACTGAAAAAGTGGTTACAGAGAGGACAAAAAAGATAATAGTAACAATAGTTGAAGACACCATCCTCAAAATATTTGACCTCCAGGGTACTTAATCTCAAGTGGAAAAACAAACCTGATGGGGTATGGTAAGGCTAGTTGTGGTTGTTAGAGAAGTTTCCAGTGTTTTCTTTGTCAAGGCAAGATTTTTTTATTCCCACTCTCAGAAAACATTTCCTATGTTTATCTAACACGTCATGTCCATCACACATATATTGTCATTCCTACATAAACCCTCAGTTTGGCTTTCCAATATAGCTAGAGGAAAAGTAAACAAGCAAACACATTCCTTTCTCCTAGTTGTGTCTGCAGTGGCAATGGCCAACGATTTTGTGAGTGAGGTTTTGTCTTGTTTTCCAGTTTGAGCCAACAATTACTACTGATCATACCAAAAAAGGACAGCAGACTAAACTGTATTTTACCTTTGTCCTTTTGTGGTCTTCAATGATTGACAGCTAAATTTGGATTTGCCATAAGTGAAAAGAGCAAACTCTTGGCAAGAGTCTTGAGATGACTCCACCATCTCCACTGCTTCATAAATTTGTCAGTTTACTTTCAGGGTTTTTTTGTGGAGCTTCAATGAAGATCAACAGCAGAATGTACATGTCAATTTCTCAGGTGTGGAGGTGTCCTCTCATGGTAAGTAGCTTTCAAGTTTATTACATTTGGGGTAATAATATCATTACTATGGTAATGACATAATATGTGCCACTTTTGGGAATGAGAAATTACACATAATTTCTATTTGCTTCAGTCTTGTTTCTATAGCAACAAGACTAGTAATTCTCATTAATGACTAGGTTGTTAGCATTGTTATTTTTGGTAATTCCAGGTTATTAATGTCCTTAGTTTTTTTGCATCTTATTGATGACTAAATCTGAGTGGCGGTTAAATAAAAAAATAATATGTCCAGTTGACTAAAAAATAACTTTCACAAAAATCAAAGAGTGTTTTTTGAATCTAGTTTTAAAATCAGCACAGAATTAAGTTGAGAGAATAGAAGTAATAAATTGTTTAGACTAGAGGCAAAATTCAAACTGACTGATAAACACAAGCATTAAGACAAACCACACAACTGTGATGAAAGTGCTGACATTATCATTTAACATTTCAGTTTGCCAAGTTCATCTTTCCACTAGAAAAGACATTTCCCCCCGAGAGTAATATTGCTATAAGAGCAGCAAGGCAGTTTCAGGAACAATGGTTGTCATCAGCTCATTTACCACTGGGATTCAAGGTTAAAGGTTGTGCCTAAATGCCACAAGGTCACTATTATAGCTACATATTCTGTTACATTTCATTCTCCTTAAGGGCAAACTGCATGCTAAGTGCCTATGTGCTAAAGAATTACAAATATAGTCTTCTAATTATAGAAGATATCAAGATTACACTTACATTCTTTCTCTTCTAAAACATTGTACAGATGCCATGAAATAATTCCCCAAAAATTTAATCCACCTTAATGGAACTGTAGAGTAAGCTTGGCTTCTTCTCCCTGTAAATGCTTATGCATGTCCATACTTTTACCTGCTCACTGTTTGCTTGAGTAGTCACATGTTGGTGCCTGCAGGACCGGGTGTAGTTTATCCTGCTTGTTTTGACTCAGTTTTCTTAAGGCCTTAAAAATAGAATTCCTTGAAAATGCTTTGATAGTAAAGTTTATAATTTCTTTTATGATGTGCTTTTAAAGTATGTAGCAGCCTTTTGAAATCACTTAGTAAACATTAATAAAGCATTTATAACCTCTTTAAGTTTAGAATGTTTCCATTTTCTTCCGAGCCAATATTAACATGTAGAAGTTAGAGATGGACTTCTGCATTTGGTGATCAATTTATTAGGGCATTTGGATTTAAAAATATGTTGCAGCAGGAGAAAAACAGACTTAGAAGAAAATGGAAGAACAAATGAAAGTAAAACAATCTTAGCCCTCATTATTCCCAACCATAAGGTCCATACCTGGACCAGATCTGTGACCAAGTTACACAAAATGTTAGATTTTATTTTTCTTCTCAGGAGGTAGGAACTGATTATTTCTCCTGCAATCAGGCAGGCAAAGATAACTTTGCAGGCCATGAATTTTCTTTCAAGGTGTATAGTAAGGACTGTATAGTATATCCCACTTTTGCTCATACTCTTCAGTAGCACAGCTGCAACTTATACTTTTGCGCAAACTTTTGACAAAATCTGCCAGTTCTGACACGTATATTTACATACACAAAGGAAAAAAATCTTCTCTCTGTGAAGAAATCCTCTTAATTTCTTCCCTGCGTTACAAATCAATTCAGAGCCTGTTTTTACTGCAGGCTACTGGATAGAATTTATGGAGCTGCAAAAGACAATTTATTTCAACTAATCATTTCCTATACTAAATATTATTCATGTTAAACATCTTTTCTTCCTGCATAAAAATATATGGTTTAATATTTAAAATTATTATTTAAAATGGTGCTTTAAACTCATGAGAATGGATTCATAGGCCTTCTGTCCTTCTTTCGGGCAATAGGAACAAAGTAGTCAACTCACTCTACTAGTCAACTCACTCTACTAGTCAACTCACTCTACTAGTCAACTCACCCTAGAAAGATGAATTGTTGGAGACAGGAGATTTTGACAGAATGCACAATGCTAGTTGCCAACTGACACTGTGGGTCAACAGCCATTTAGCATAAATTAAAGCAGTGCGTAGGCTGCTGCAGTCTATGCCAAGACCAATGAATAACTCTAGCTTGGATGAGGATGCCTGGCTCATTCACAGCTCTTTTCAACCTCCTGTGCTTATGGCTTCCTATCACATCTAAGAATGTAGTAAGTGTTCAGGTTCTTTACTGTAAAAAGATGATCGGCTTCAAGGAATCATTTAAGAGATGGATCTGTGACAATGAAATTAAGTCAATCATCGGCATTTTCTTTATCACCTATAATTTTTTCCATATAAAAATAGTGAAAAAAGGCCAATAACCACCCCCCACACACACATTTGTTCAGAAATATCTAATATTTTACCAGAAAATTCCTGCAGATACATTTTTGCCTATAAAGCCTATGATTTTTCAAATCACAAACTTGGAAAATTTCGAGCACCTGACACTGAGGAACATAATGGGAGTATTCAACACAGGCAGCTTCTCTTCAGTGTAGCCTAAGAAATGAACATTAGTGGTGTCCAGACATTTTATGACAAGAGGGATTCTAATCAGGTTTTGTCAGAACTGAGGTTTTGGTAGGAGTCTTTGAAGCAGTATGAAAATTCTGATCAAAACTAAAGGTAGACTCACATATTGAGAAAGGCCACTGATTACACAGAATTACAGGTATTACAAGGAAAATTCCCCTTGTTTGTTTTCACCTTCAAATGCTCTGTAGTTTGATATTTTCAGAAGACAGGGAGCTCGGGGAAAGAGGTAGCTCAAAGTGACTTTTTGATTTTCCTAATTTGGTGTGTTTACCCTGGCTGGATGTCAAGCATCCACCAAAGCCGCTCTATCACTCCCCTTCACAACTGGACAGAGAAGAAAAAATATAGCAAAAGGTTCATGAGTTAAGATAAAGACTGGAAGAGATCACTCACCAAGTAGCATCACATGCAAAACAGACTCAGAATGGGGAAATTAGTTGATTTATTGCTAATCAAAATCAGATTCTGATAATGAGAAATAAAACAAATCTTTAAAATATCTTCCCCCACCCCCTCCCACTCCTCCCTCCTTCCCAGCTCTACCCTCTCCCCCAGGGATGCAGGGAGAGAGGGAATGGAGGTTATGGTCAGTTCATATCCTGTTGTTTCTGCCACTGCCCAGGGAGAGGAGTCCTTCCCCTGCTGCAGTGTGGGGTCCCACCCACAGGAGAGAGTCCTCCATGAACTTCTCCAACATTGCTCCCGAGTGAAACTGTTCTTCACAGATTGCTCCAATATGGATCATTTTCCCATGAGGTGCAGTCCTTCAGGCACAGCCTGCTCCAGCCTGGCTCCTTCGCAGGGTCACAAGTCCTACCAGGGAGCTGCTCCAGTGTGGATTCCTGTCTCCGTGGGTCTGCAGGTCCCTGCCAGGATCCTGGTCCAGCACTCCAGGCCTCCCAGGGGATCACAGCCTCCTCTCAGGCATCCCCCTGCTCCAGGGGCTGCAGGTGGATCTGACATGCTCACAAGAGTTCCTACAGCACACAGTCCACTTGGCTGCCTGTACATTCAGCTGTACCTTGTCTGTAGCACAGCCAATTGCTCCATCCTTAAAACCTTTAATGGTGAGGCATGAATAGACATTCTTGTTTCTGTCCTGACAGATTTTGAAATTCAGCCCCTTCTGATGGGAACAATATAAGCAACAGACTGTGCTGTTCTGTGCCAAAGATGATTAATCTTAAACTAGTAGTTCCTCTGAGGGGAAGACCTTCTTCCTCTAAAAGTAATAGTTTGTCCAAAGATTGAACCAATTTAGAAATTCTTGAAAGACGTAATTAAAAAAGAAAATTATTTTTCCCACCATCTTTTGCTCTGCTTTTTAAAATTTTATTTCTATGAGAATATAAAATTGAAATGCTTCTGAATTCACAAGAGCAATTCAAATATTCAGTAGAACAAATATATTTTATTTTTATTATCTTTCTACAGGCTTTCCTTTACTTACAGTCACTATTATATGTAGTGGCAAAACCACAAAAACTTCAGTACTTGCCCTAAAAGCAAAACTCATATGCAAAAAATATTTTAATAAATAATGTATGCCATGTATAATTTTCTGGAGATTTCAGTAATGTCCTCTTTTTTTGAGCTTTCAATTAATTTTCCAGTTTAAAATAAAAGGTGAAAAACCTTACTGTCAAAATATTTTCCATGATAATCTGTTCCCCCTTACTATACCAAACACTGTTTTAACACTGTAACCATCTTTCCAGATTCCCTTCAGATATCTTAGTATTTTAAAAATATCCACATATATATATATATATATATACATTGGCAATTCAGCTAACAGGAATAGACACATGCTACACAAGTTACATTTTGCCCATCCAATTTTTTACCACGGGTTTTGGATTATGTTCTATTCAAATAATTTAAGAAGCAGCATTACAGCTTTACAGTGTCTGCTAACTTTAACCTCTTTGACACTGATTTTAAAATATGCTTAATTTTGATTCTAGGCTATTATAGTAGGTTACATATTTTAGTGAGGACACTCTGCTATATTTTAAGAGTACTTGTCAATATTGTTAGTTTGGTTGCTACACCTGGCTTCTATGTACCCATGTGGGTAAAGATACATTTAAGACCTTTTTTTTCATTGTTGTTAAAAATGGTGCTAATGGGGGAGGTATTATGTTCCTTCAAGATCAACACAGCACTTGCTAATTTTTGACACACAACATTTATTTCTTAGCAATATGTTTCTTGTCAGGCCTTGAGATCTACCATGGCCCAAACTGACATTTTATGTCAAACATTTACAAAATTTCATTTTCCAAGTGCTCTTAGAATGAATGATCCAGCACCATTCATGTTGTAACATCAGATATCTTGAAATATCCTACCCACAAAGGTTTACCAAAATGTAGCAACCACTGGAAATCTGTCATGGCATGTATTTTTTTAATATACTTTCAGTAAATTTTCAAATTAATTTTAAAATTTTCTACTGATATTAGTCTCATAAAGTGGCAGCACTATTATTAGTAAAAAGTGATGTCATCATTTTTTCTCAGTGAAGTAGTTATTAGATTTCCATTTCTATAAGAAACAAAATGCTTAACATTGGCATTAACGGTTTCAGATGTTGTCACTTTATGTTAACTACTGATATTGAATCGTAATGATCTCCTACCTGTCCTTGTCTGTATTTCTTTAAATGTTATTCAATGTTGCACCTGATATGCTTAACATCTCTTTCATACTGCACTGGGAAGTCCTGCCCATGCTTCAGGATAAGTACCACAGTAAGAGAAATAGAGGATGAATTTCAAAAAGCTGTTTCTGAATTTATGATCTTGATATGATGTCATATGATGTGATGTGATATGATTATATGTTTTTTTCAGTAAATTGTTTTAGGTATATTTCACCTTTTTAAATTATAATTGCTATTTTTAAGTATTTTAATATGTACAATGTGCATGTACAGAAGCAGTAGCCTACACAGTGTGAGACAATGTATTCTTTAAATCACATTTATTCTTTTTCTAGTAGGTGATCAATATTGTAGTTGCTTCATAGGAGACAATTTAGTTAAAATAGAAAAAAACCTTATGCAATTTAACAGCAATAGCTGTTCTCAAGAAACACAGGCTATCTAATTAGTTTTTGAAGAAAGCAACCTCAAGTAGTTGAGTATTGAGTACTTTGGGCTTTTTTAATAACACTTTCTTTGTAAAATATAAAGAATTTCTAACTACGCTTGTCTCAAATATTTTATTTAATTTCCAGGTGACTTATGTGATTTGTCCTTCATCACCCAATGGTCTTTGTCACTAAACCGACAGCTGATTTGGTTCATTTATTCTAAAATATCATGTTTTGTTCAGTAAATAGATTCTGTTTGTGCTGCCTTTTTTTTTTTTCTTTTGGTCTGAAGATCATCTTTTAAAATTACAGAATGGTAGAACATTACAACTGGAAGGGACTTCAAAAAGTCATCTAGTTCACCCATTGCCTAAAACAAGATCAGATATACCTGTATTATTCCTGACAATTTTTTGTTGAATCCATTCTTAAAAATTAAAAAAAAATGGATATTCTTGAAACCTTGTCCAGACCTTCATTATCCCTACTATTAGAAGGTTTCCCCTACAGCCTATTCTGAATATTTTTTAAATTAATTTAATCCCTTTAGTTATCATTTCTACAAAGGATGTTGTGAACAGATAATTTTTCTTCTTCTGCAGCAACCTCCTAGGTACATGGTGATGAAAGCCCCTTTGTTCAACCATGGTCAGGTTCCCATGACTTACATACGTTACTGTCTTTGTTCTCTAGATTTTCCCCAGCAGAGAAGATGCCATGCTTAGCATTCTGAGGCCATAGTAGTGCTGAGCACATGCATTTTTTAAACAGGCAAAAAGCTCTTTTCTGTTGGCTTTAAATGCAGGTGAACTCCTGGAAGAGAGATTGACAAAGTAAAAGAGAAGTCCAAAATGTGGAGATCTAAGGCGGTACTCTGAGATCTTGTTATGCAATTTAGGACTGGGACTCTGGAAGTGAGCTGGCATGTCCAGCTCCCTGTGGCTAAACCAACTCACTTGCCACTTGCCCATGCCACCATGCAGTGCACTAGATTGAGCAAGTGGATGTGACACCAGGCTGGGGCTGCTGACTTTGCGCTGCACTGCACAGGTGGAAGGTTTCTTCCATCTCTGTTCCTCATACAGTGATCCCCTGTGTAGCCTGGCTGTATCAGCTGTGTGTCCTAGGATCTGGTTCCCAAAGAGTATAGTTCCAAGACTACTCCCAAGGGTACAAGCATAAGTACCAGACTAGCTTCTTCAGAAGTTAGCTTTCCCAAATTATGCAAATTGGACATGGGGCTGTTTGCATGGAAAATATCAGCATAATGTGCGGTTTTCAATCTGCTCAGGTGAAAATGCAGAGGTAGTGCTATTTGCCACTTGGTCTAACAGCTATAAAAAATTCCAGATTTTAATATTGAGTGAGTTAAAAATGTATGTTAAGCCTTCTTACAAATAGAAGACATACTGAGAAAAGTCCTGACCCTACTTATGTCCACAGCAAATTTAAGGTACTAGAATTGTACATTGTTTTTAGACATTGGGCACTTGAGGTGTGTCTAGGCCTACCTATGTTAGAACACAGAGCTGATTTCATATTCAAGACTGCTTGGGTAGCTAATATATACCTTTCACAGAGAGAATTCAGTGAATATCTGAGTGCATGAGTTAAGTCATTTTTTCAGAGAACTCTATCTCTGCTTGTATGTGCATCTATTTATCACATTTTCTTACTATTAATTTCTTATTAGTGGAACATGCCCTGTTCTTAAGTTGCATTACTATCATTTATCTGTCCTTGGTGTCTCCTCTCCTAAACCCTTGCAGTGTTGAGAGGACAGTAAATGTGTGCTGTTTGCATAACAGAAGCTGAGGCATTCATTGTGGTATGCTCAACATGTTGGGCTTTTTTTGTTACTCGGTGTGATAATGCAAGTAGAGTGTGTTAAGGAGCCAATTCTCATAAAAGACAACCTGTCATACAGACTGTCCAACTTCAGTGTATGATACAACAACTAATCAACTGTTTAGGCTTTTCCTAACACTTTGCTTTTTGCCCACAGGTAATCTTGTGCAACTAGCAACGGGACCACATTGCATCATATGAAAACATTATTAATATCTCAGGGACACACTTCATTACACATCGCCATGTCTCTTAGAACAAATTATGCATATTTTATGTAGTCCAGGTTATCATGGTAAATATTTTCCTCTTTAACAGAGAATAAAATGAAATAGAGAAATAAATACATGCAAAATTTGTTTTTAAGGAAAGCAACACTACATTAAGCAACATTCTTTTAATCTGTGAGTGTGGCAGTGGTTTTTCAGTAAATAAACCCCAAGGGGTCATTACATTAAACCAAAACAAAAAAAATTGAACTTGTAAATTCCTCAAATAAAATATAGTTGAAATGAACAAAAGACAGCTGACTGTCAAAAGCATATAATACACTGTACAAGTACTAGCTTGTTCAACTAACACAGAGGCCAAAATTTCAGTGGTCACTCTTTAAAATGACAGTTGTCTAGTTCCATACTATGGAATCATGAGGTTCCATACTTTTTCTTTCCATATTCACACTTACCGCTTTTAAAATTGACATTTGCAGTCAGGACACAAACTCAGTTTAAGATCTGAATGTCCTCCTTTCAGTCCTTGCAGACATGTTGTTACTGGCAAGAATTAATCTCTAAGTCAGCCACTGCCTCACTGTGCCGTCTGAAGGTGGTGCCACAAACTTGACACAAGTACAGTCTTAGAGAGAGCTGGGTATTAATCTCACAGTTCAGGCTGAAAAAATTACAGCCCCACGAAAAAAATCCAAAAGCAACACTAAAACTTTTCTTTAAAGAAATATTACATTACTTCAGCATACTCTGACGTGTACTTGTTTCTCAATCCAAATTTGAAAACATTGACAGGTATACTGGAAGGTGGAATTTCGTTGCTCTTCCTCTTCTGGAAGAATGTGCAGAATAAGGAAGAAATGTTACCTACCTCATTTGTCTTTGTTGAAGCAAGGAACTTAGCTACAAGCCAAAAGAAACCATTCCATGTATTATGGAATACACATTCCTCACAATTTCACTAAAGACAATGGCTTTGGAGACATTACCTGGGTAGAGGGTAGCCTGCAATCCAAATGTGCTAAGTACTGGTCAAATTCCTGCCAACACAATCTCTTTATCAGAAGAGTAACAGGGGGCAACTTCCAAGTAAAAGTATGTTTTCAGGACATTATATCTACATGTTCCAGGAACTAGCACTGGCTACCAAGGATTTTGCACTAGCATTAGCCAGTGTTATCAGTTTCTAATACAGACAAGTATAGTATGCTTCAGGGATAGCATCAATTGCCTTCTCTTTGGTAAAACATCACTTCCTTTGTGACAGGACTAAAATCTATTTGCTGGCTTTGAGTAAAACGCAGAAGAAAAGGTCCAATTGTAGTTTCCTACAGTCTATCACTCAAAAATCCCTGGAAATTTTTCATGTTTATTGCATTGCATGAGAGTCTAATTTATGCACTTTATTATGAACCATATTAAGGTTTCTTGTATAATTTCATATAACAAATAATATTTTTATCTTGTTAAATGTTGTGGAGAGCTGTTTGGTACTGCTGGTAGAAACTGTTCTTCACCCATGAACACAGTTGCATTTCAGAAATAGTTATCTCTTTATCTACAGAATTTGCAAAAACAGTGTATAATTTTATGTTTGTGGCCTCTTGCTTGGAAAATCTAAATTCATTATCCTTGTTACCATTCAAGCCTATGTTAATGAGGTGCTAAAGTCTCTATTTGGTAAGACTGTTCCAAAGAGTGTACTTTCATGTATTTGATGGAAACAAAAGAAATCTATTGCTGTATTTATTAGTACATTGCATGATCTAAATATATTCTTTATTTTATCATCCCCAAACAAGATATTTTTGTGCTTAACTGGTTTACTTTAAGTACATCTCTGAGCTTAAAAAAGGGAAGGGTTATCAACCAATCCAGAGAATATCATGAATTGTTGCAGTCTACGAAGTCTTTCACAGTAAACTTAAAGTCTAAACAATAAAAACAGATAAATAGAGGAAATGTCAAACTGAATTCTGGGTAATGATCGGATCAGCATGCTTTTATACAATTTCCATCACTTTGAATTTTAAATCACCTTTTAAAGGGCACTAAAGCATTCTTGCAAATTAGTCTGCACTCCAATTAATGCATCCAACATGACAATAAGACCAGTTTCAGCTTGGCTAAGCAGACCAGTCAACCAGGAGGATGTGACTTGAGGACTCGGAGAGCTTGTGCCTCCACCTTTTTTCCCTCTCTCTTCACAGCAGCTTAGGTCCAATTAGGCCAGTTAATCTGCCTAAAACCATTGGAAAGGAAGGATTTCTCTAATAAAGATGAAGCATAGTCTGAGAGGACATACAAATTAAGTCTACTCTTTTCAAAAGACAGAAAATTCCAAGATTTCCCTTAGCCATATGTCTTAAAGAGGTATTTCTTTTGGTCAAGACCAAATGATTTTTCTGCATGGGGATTTTAACTTCAAGAGATCTTTCTGTGACATTTGTTAACATGTAAAGGATTTCTCTTTTGTCTATTTATTTTTCATACTGTGCTCATTTTTGACATCCATTAAATTTTATAAGACTAGACTGCAAGCAGTAGTGATGAGAAATGCCAGGTCAAATTACAAAAGAATGTTCATAAATAGAAATGACTTTGTGTTTTTCAGTCAAGAAGTAAATAATACTTGCATGAATATATAGGTATTTGAGTAGCCTAATCTGAGATTTTGAAAAGGAAAATTGAAGGGGCTGAAAAACAACTTATAAATACATACTTATATATAAAACACATTTTAAAAAGTTAAAACAAAATTCTTGCAAAATAGCTAAACCATTTTACATATCATTTAGCATACCCATTAAAAAAAAAAAGTTAAAAAAGTAAAAAATGCCTGTCCTATTTATTCTTAGCACTGGTACATGGGAACTCCATTGTATACTCACAGCACACTTTGAACTTTCCCATTTCTTTTGTGCTTCACTTATATAATTAGACTTAATTTTCTATATGTAAAATTCTAAGATGCATTTCAACAAAATTAGATGAGAAATATTCAGTCAGATGCACAATAATTACATGTTGCTTTTGGAGTTGTTTCCATTTCTCCACAGAAAGCTCATGCTACCCCTGACTGCAGCAGCTGCTTTTTTATATATTGAAGTAGGATTTGGGATAGGAGGGAGAAGTATTAGTGCCTCTAGTACAACAACAGCATGTAATGCATTAGTAACATTTTGAATTGCTACCAAAAAAAAAAAAGGAAAAAAAAAAGAAAGAAAAGGTATTAAATATTTTTGAAATTAAAATGGTGAAAGGGAAGTGTAATGATACTGAAGAGCACTTTATGTTATCTACAGCTAGAATAGAAGTTTCACTATTTACCTTGGCAACAAGATGTTAAGTTGCTTTATCTCAAGCTTTTTTTGTTAAGAAATTTGTAATCACTTTCCCTTGAATCCTTGGCTCTGACATAAATTTTGTTGGGGAACATACAAAATATTCTTTTTCAGTATCAGTGTTTTAAGGAAAACATTTTGTTCAAAACAAAACTGAAGATTTCCCATTGTCTTTTCTGACCAACACAAAAGCCACTAAAGTAGTGAAGTTTTGGATGGGCTGTTTATTTAGTCACCATCTATATTGTGTAAATTTTGTTGATATTCCATCCCACCTCTTTGTTCTGATGTCAAGAGGCAGTTCTGAGAATATTTGCAAGCTCGCAAATAACTGGCTGGCTGATTAGTTGGTCAGCCTCTGACCACCACAGTTCGACTTAATCTATACTCCTCAGAGCCACATTGAGAAGCCAGTTTCTCTAGCTGCTGTCTGAAGCTGGTTGTATATTCATTCAGCTGTGCCAATCCAGATTGTTCCTTCATTTGGATCTAAGATTTATCTAAATATTTTAACTGAAAGGAGAAATCAATGGCATTGGCAAGCTATTTTTAATCAACAAGGCTGCACTTCAGCAACAACTTCCTTCCTTCTTTATTGATAGCCCCAGTACAGCAGATAAGAGGCTAATAATGCTGCTGCTTTATAACTGCAGAGTTTATATTCTAAAAAATATTCCAAGATAGGCCAGACCCTATAAAATTTCACATATTTCCATATACCAAAGACACTCATTTTTTTAAGACCTGGGATTCCCCATTCTAGTGTGCTAGCTAGTTCTACGTCTTGATTCATAGGTTCAGTTGAGTGTGCTCCCATTTGTTTTCATTCCACATTTCTTTCACACCTTATTCTACTAAAAGCTTTGTTTGAAATAATGGCTGAGCAGCCACAAAGACGCATGAAGGTTGTAGATGAGAGAACACTGAGAAAGGACTTAGATTTAGAAGGCAAATTTTAGTTGTAGTCGTTGAAACAGAGGAGTGAGAAAATATACTGGGAAAAGGAAAGTATCAACACAAAGGAACAGAGGAAGAAAATTAAGAATAAAAATGCACTACCAGAAAAGATGAATGAAAAGCTACGAAAAAAAAAGTCTTATCAGAGATACCAAAAGATTAAATAAAATGGAAGGAAATATTGATTGCGACCAATCGGTAGTTTTAATTTGATTTTGCAATTTCCTTTAAATGATATTTAAATAAATGTCATTTATCTAGGAATTCAAATATATTTCAATTCTTCACCCCTGTTCCAATCAGCAGAAGAGAAATCAATAGCATTTTCCATGAGAGAAGAAAGGATGATAAGTATTGGCAGGAGTGTGATAATACTGAATAAAATCTCAATTCAACCAAATGTATTTCCATGCCCATTTAAAATTTGGTAGTCTTTTATGCTTTGCAGAAAGTATTTCTACATTTTTGGTAACAATCAATAGGTTAATAATCCCTAGACCCAAAATTTTTTTTCAACTCTTTATTTCCTTCTTCCTCAAGCTGTTTTATAGGACCCCATGTGAAATGTTGTGCTACTCAGTGGGATAGGAATATTACAAAATCAGTCTAAGAGCTAATCTCCAAATTATCTATTGTTTGTTTTGCATTCTTTAACCAAACTTCCTTTTTCAGGTATTATCTAAGTAAGAAAAAAAATGTAAAAGGGATGCTATAGACAGCATTATATTCCTCATTGATCTTTAATATCCTATGCAGAGTCAGAGATAGAAAAATATTAACTAAATCCATGCATTTGTCCATCAAAACCAGTAAGGAAATGATGAAAATAAGTAGAGGACAAGCTTCCAAAACACTTCGAGAATGACTGGGCAAATCAGATATGCACATGAAGTTCCGGAATCTGAGCAAAGCACCTACTGCACAATACGTGATGGTGTAACAGAAAATTTACTTTAAAAATGAATGGAAGGACATGAAAGAAACACTTAGCAACTGCCACACATACACCTAATTTCAAACAGAAACTGCTGCATGAAATGCAATTAAACTTTTTGATAGATCAAAGCATTCTTCTGCAATAAAAAGAAAATACTCTACTGTGCATTTAAATAGCATAACTGAATTTTACTACGGAATAGCATGAATACCAAAAGACAAAATTGAAATAATGCAAGAGGCGTTACAAGATTTGCTTTGTGCTTCAAATACCACAAGAATGATGCACAAATACAATTATCCAGTTCAACTAATAAAGAAAATTAACCACATGGCAAAAAATTTGGTAATTATACTGTAAAAATTTTCATTAATATTTGGTGTCTATATTTTGTGTTTGTGATCACTAAGTTCTGTGTACATTTTCAAATAAAATGGCTGGCATCAAGTACCAATTCTCGTCCAGGAAGAGGGTGCTATGTTTTCCAGAACACTCCTTCTCCATTTGGGAAGTTCTGTGGTCTGGGCGCAAGTCTCTGAATTGAGAGATGGCTTCTTCCAGTTCAGGTTGATCTATTGGTTTGCTAAGCACCACAGACAAGTTATCTGGTCTCTCTATTTTCAGTTGGTTATGACAGACCACTGGGAAAAACAAGGGAAAAACCAACTCAGAGCTCCAGTTAAAAATCAAAGGTAATGCTTTAGCGGAGTTGCTGAATAAATCCTTATTATTTTATCTAGAAGAAAATAATTCAATTACAGAGTACTTTCTTCTAAAACAGCTGGAGGATTTTGATAAAATGGAATTTAATATGGAAATGTATGAAGTACAGGAATGTTGGATGCAAAGAAGGTAGGATGACACAAATTATTTGATTACAGAAGTCCTCTAAGCATTCATTGTGCTGAATAAAACTGATAAGAAAAAAAGGGCTAACTCACTTCAATCTGAGAAAACCACACCAGAAAGACTGCATTGCAGCTTAAGGAAGGGTTTAAAAGAATGAGCTCTACAAAAATCAAAATCTCTTGCTGGAAGCAAGAGACTGATAACATAATACCCATTTAAGGTGGAAGAGAATGTTGATACGTTTGCATGTAAATAGGAAAGGTTTTTACTGTTGCCATTCTCTCCCTATCATATGTATATTTGTCAAATTACATGCTGCTGTAGATTTATAAAGTGAAGAAATTCTGTATAACTCATCACAAGAGGATTAGTAATGTTTGAGAAAAAAATCCTACTCTAAACAATATTTTTCATTTTCAACTCAAACACACTTAATTTCAGGTAGCCACGTGTACCAAAACACTATTTTGGTTATGAGATTAAGAAATTAGAGTAACTGCTATATCAAAATGGAGCAAGGTAAAATAATAAATAATTTTGGTTTAAAGGGAAAAATACTTTGCAAGTAATTATTCTCAGCTTGTAAATGATGTCTCTATAACCAACCAAGCATATAACAAGAAGATGAAGACGAGGCTTATTTTCACTTCATTTCACTTCTTTGTAATTGACGAGCTCTCACTGAGTGTCAACTTTAAAAGATGACAAATCCTAAATCTTATAGGACTCAATTCAATAGTTCACCTCTCTAAACTGTTTGTAAATTAATCTACATTTTCAAATGAATCAGGCATGAAATATAAGGTGACATCTACATAACAAAAATATTAATTTCCTTGTCTTTTTTCAGCATCCAAAGTAGCTTTAAAATATTCAGTTTGTTAATAAAATGCATAGGAATATACAAATGCACAATGTTCCCTATTTCACAAGTTTATCTTTCTTCTTTCCTGTTCTATTCCATTATGCATTCGTTTCCTTATTCAAAAAGATATCTATTTTGTATTTGATACAGTGTCATGATTATACTTCAACTACTTCAAATTACATGAACTGAAACACATGAAAGATGTGGTGATGGTAAAAAGACTAAAAAAACTGAAAACCAAGAAATTAATAAATTTGGGATTATGTTTTTCCGTTGTCCCAAAATGTTAGCCTATTTCCCACTATGATCGTTCCCTTATTCAAGTTTGGTGATTAATCTGCTCTGAACAGTTGGATTCTGAGAAGTCCAAAGCACCTTCTATTTTCTAGTTGTGTTCTGCTTTCTTTTTCTGACACATTTGGCTACTGGAGCCATCATGACAGTGCAGCATTCTCCCTTAACTAACAGAAAGCTACAAAAGCCGATTTCTTTCTAAACTTGGCCTTATTTTTAATTCTACTCAGGGAAAATGAAGGAAATAAGACTTTTCAGTCAAGATGGGGAGCAGTTACAGAGCTGCTTAGAACTAGAAGTTGCACAAATTATGTATCTCAGTAAGTAGATAAAAATTTAGCTCAGCCCTCTCTTAGGGAGTTGATACACAATCATACTTCACACTGATTGTACATTCTTGATCCACTGCATTTCTCTCTGGAGCTCTACCTGTTGTAGCTATTCCTCAGTTACAAAGGCTGTCCCCATCTCTTGCCTAAGGACCAGCTCTCCCTGTCCATGGTTACTACATTAAATTATAACAGATCACCATTTTGAGCTAGAACATAATGTTTTAAATGTGCAATAAATAAAAATAATGATTTAATTTAAAGTATATGTCGCAAAACCTTTTCCTCTTGTTTTGTAAAATTTAAAACAGGTCATGAAACAAATTTGCCAAAGATTTTGCTAAGTATTTCAAAAACCCTAGCAAAAAAATCTTCCAAAATAACTGATCAGTTAAGATTCAGGTCTTCTCATTAAATATTTTTTTTTATTTTGCCCATGGCTATTCCACACCAGTAATCTATTCACAATGGAATATTTTTTTCTATGCCTGTAGTACATTAATTATCTAAAAACTAAAAGGCATATTGTAACTTCTCACAGCATTCCGGAAACTAGGAACATATGGTCGAATGGAAAGTTCCTATATTATATATTGTTTGATTATTACTTCATTTTTCCTTACAGTTATCCATTCAAACAGCAAATTTTGTCTCAAAAATAGGTTCACTAACCTTTTGCACCTGACACCTATTGTAGATGTTACCTATCTGTTAAATACTCTATTTGCTTTTCTTAGCAAATGGAGGGTGATGAAAGAGAAATACTACCATGCAAAACAGAATGTGAACACGTCCAGAGAAATGACTGTAAAGGAAGCTGAAGTCAAGGATCCTTTATACTTCTATTTCTATTTTACATTAAAAAGAATAAGAAGACATCAAGCACGCGGCTACTTTCTCAGTAGGAATAAATCCTCAAATTTCCCCTTTTCAACACGAAGCTCTTAGAAGTGTTGTTCCCAGCAGATATCCAACTTGTACTGAAAATCATCACTGCAGCAACTGCTTCCTGTCTGCAACAAAATTAAGGGCAGATATGGACAGATATAGAGGGATATATCAGGTGGGTTTGCTTCTGTCTTCTACAGTGATCTTTCATAGAAGAATCTTCAAGGCATTTTCTCTTTCAGAAATAAATGAACAGGTCAGTTCTTTTCCTCTTTCATGCTCCTCTTTTTCTGCCTCCTTCCTTCGCAAATTTTCTACTTTATCCATCCTCTTTTTTATTGTGAAAAATCCCTATCAAATTCATTTATAGCCATCACTTTTTTACATCTTCTCACATGTTTTGCTGTGGTATATGTCAGCAGTACTGAGTCTTAAGACATTTTAGAGACATTCTATCAGTCACTTTATCATCAGATTCTTACTAACCCTGTATCTGCTCTTCAGTGTGCCAGTATCAAAAGCCATCTTGATGTCCAAGCAGATTATGTTTGTTGCTTCACCCCTGTCAGCTCTCATTGTCACATCCTCAAACAAGTTAATAGCATTTGACAAGCATGGCTTCCCCTTTATAAATGTCGTGGTTGTCTTTGACCAGTCTGCACCTGTCCAAGTGTTCTCCTATTTTGTCCCTAATCAATGACCCTAGAATTTCTCCCAGTTCCCTTCAGTGTTTATACACTGAAATGTTCAGTTCACTCACTCTCCAGCTTGAGAATCTTGCTCTGAAAAATTAGGAATTGCAAGTATCTTTGAGTGCAGCATTTCTAATGTGTACGTGCATATGTATTTATATCAATCACTGCCATAACATTCCACAATGTAAAAAGATCTCATTTCAAGTGAAAAATAGAAATACTATGTACCAGCTCCAGAGAAGGAAGAGAGCACCCCTATAAAGAAGACAGTGAAACAAATCTTTTATGTCCAAATCACTGAACCATCCTGTCACTGTAAATCCTTGTCATTTGGATGGGTGAGGAATGGACAACTCTGAAGATGCTCTCTGATTTCTGATGCAATAGATAGTGCATAACTTTTAGCAAGAAAATAAACTATATAATTTTCAAAACATAACTACTTTAAAATATTTTTAATGACGCTGAATTGAATCATGTTTATTGATTTCTCAGGGTTTGGTAGGTCTTGCAGGAATATATTTTATTGTATATTTACAGGGCTCAAATTCCCCATCTTTCCGCAGGGCAATCTCATTAACAGTGTATGAAATTAATTTTTTAGGTAAAACAATGCCCTTAATAGTAAGTGTCTGAACTTCAGTGCATGGGTGGAGCATAAACCATACTTATGAAATTCTGCAAGTCTTAATTTCAGTATTCACAGTGCCAGTAACATTCCCATAGTGTTAAAACTCATAACACAGAAACACCACTAAAGATTAAAATATTCACCTTATTTCACTAATAAGAAGCACTCACTGTCCCCTTTTTCAGTTGTACTGCATTTCTAGTTACAGAAGTAAACTTTCTGACATCTCAACGGTGTATGTGCTAATTTTAAATGATCAAATAACTCCTTCATTGTTACTCCTTTTAATCTCAGTTAAAAGTTCTTGCCACTCACACTGGAAGAAATAAATTAGAGATGAACTCAAATATTTCTTTGAAGCAGTGTACAGAGAAAACAAAAAGGTATATTTCTGTTCCATGTCTCTTCAGGCAGCACCAAGTCTTAAAATATTTCTCACTGCTGTAACATAACCCAAATAACAGGTCACCTCCATAAAGTTTTTCAACGTCCATTTAGCCCCATGTTTCTTCAAGCTGCATATCTTCTTCTCCATGATCCAGGAAGATCTCAAGATGCCTTTTTTTTTTTTGGTAATTGCCTCCAGGAGATTTTGCCCAGTATTGTTTAAATGGACAGTGGCACTTGATATGAGACATCCCTGGAACACTGAAAGAGAGTAACTGCACTCACTTGAGATAACCTCCCAGGGAACAGCTGACTTCCATCCTCTTTTCTAAAGAGCACCAGTCCACCTTCTGATCTTGCAGAGAGACTTTTAAGTAAAGTTTTAGACCTATGGAGTTGGCTTAACAATATGCTATCCTGAAATAACACTCTAAATTTTATTTATTAAGACCTGCTACTATCTATTTAGATTATTATAGAACTTTGAAGAAGAATGTGAATGACCTCCCAAAGGCTATGCTAGACCCCATCTGTGATTAGGTAGCTAACTTAATCCTCAGTGTAATAACTCATTTTCCCTTTGCGTACAGCAGTAGGCAGGGTTTGGCATACTGTGAAGAAAAAGGATTCTTATTCTTCAGTGCCATTTTGATTGCCTTCTGTTTCTACCAAAGATTTTTTCCCTAACAAGTCAAAAAACTTCAGTCACATTTGAGGTACTCAAAATTAACTGTCATGGTCAGAAGGAACAGGAAAATTTACATAGAGAGGCAAAAATCTCAGGTCTTCAAGAAACAGCTTGAGCATTAAAAATTGCTAGCACAGGTTTGGCCATAAGAAGCAGGTTTTCTTGAAGGAGAAGCACCTCCTAAGCCAGTTCCTTATTGCTTCTCTGCTGTGAACACCAGTCTAGACAACTTCATTGTCAAATTCTGTTGAAAGCAATGACCTTAAGCTAAGAATAGCTCAAAGTGAAGTTACAAATATCACGTGACAAGTTCTTTCCGTAAAAAAAATACATTTTGTCAGTCTATCATTCCTCTACTGAAAAAGAGCATATTTTTTCTTTATTAAATGAGCTCTTACTTACATAAATTAATAATCAGCTCAAATAATCAGATGAGCTAACTGTAGGATACTGAAAAAATAGAGTAAAGTGGTAACCAGAAAATTGTAAGAGGTTATCCGTAGTACACTATACATAAAGTATGCAAAGGAAAGTTTATATCCATAGGATAGGATCATACTTGGATAGACTCTCCCTTATTCCATCTTTTGTTCTCTGCTATACTCGAATAGATTCAAGGATGGGGCATCCACAGCTTCTCTGAGCAACCTGTTCCAGTGTTTTGTTATCCTCACAGTGAAGAATTTCTTCCTAATATCTAATCTAATTCTGATCTTTTTCAGTTTAAAGCCATTCCTGCTTGTCCTATTACTACACACCCCTGTCGAAAGTCCCTCTCCAGATCCTTTATAGGCCCCCTTTAACTACTGGAAAGCTGTTGTTAAAGTATCCCCAAAGTCTTCTCCAGCCTGAGTAACCCCAGCTCTCTCAGCTGAACATTTTCATAAGACCTATTTAACTATTCTTCAGGAACGTTGAAATAATTATGTTTTATATTCTTGGCAACACATAGCAAAATGCATAGTGATAGAGATATAATAGGATACAATGTTTTAAACAATTTAGCGGTTTTCAAAAACAAAATCAGATGAGTTCAAAATTGGTTATATGGTGTTAAAGGTCACATTTTCAGAGGAATTTGTTAAATCCTGCTTTCTGTTATATTTCTTTCTATAAATTTTAGCCTTAATTTTTGATTTCAGACTGCAGAAATTATGCATGGCATTTTTACTTCAATAAACACTTTTGTGTTTCTACCATTTTTTGACCAATTGCTCTTCCCTTGGTAGTTTTACTATTCCAGCAACAATTCCTTTTTCTGAATAATCAGTAGAGCAATAAAGCAGAGTATTAGCTTTAGTCTCAATTTCCTTGACAGTTCTCTGCCTTTCCTTTTAACTCCTGAATACTTTAAACCACATCAGTAAACATTAAAAAATAAATACTGAATTTTTAAGTTATGTTTCTTATGTACAGAAGTCTGTTTAGAGATACATTTTGCCTCCTTTTTGGGTGATTTGGAAATCTAATAGCTCATTTTTGCTGTTAAAGATTATGAAATAACTTTCAATGAAAGAACAGTTGCTCTAAATTTTTAAGTGCTTGTTTGAAAGAGTGAAAGAATTAGATCTGCTCAATGAAATAGCTACACAAATCATTTAGCACTGATGAAACAACAGCAAATGTTTAATCCAGTGTCATCTGTAAAGCATTTTTTGAATTTTTCCTGTAAATATTTAACTGAATTAGTCAAGTAAAAGTAAATCTAACACACCACCTCCTAGTGTCAATTAGAAGCAGTTTGCAAAACTATTTTCTCTTTGAAGATTAGATTGACTACATATAGCAATGTTCAAGTAACCCACACATTGTCAAAGACCCAGTCACTGTCATCTAAAGAATTATCAAAAATGTTAACTGATTCTAACCATTGGTAAAAACTATAACTGTTTGCAAGTCAATAAAGTAGTGAATGCCCCATCCCTGGAAATTTTCAAGGTCAGGGTGGGTGGGGCCTTGAGCAAGCTGCTCTAGTGGGTGCCATCACTGCCCATGGTGGGACATTTAAAACTAGATGATCTTTAAGGTCCCTTCCAGCCCAAATCTTTCTATGATTCTGTGAAAATTAGTGGGGCGGGGGGTGGGGGGGGAAGAAAATATTATTAAGACCCAATTATGCAAAATTTAATGTGATCCTAAAAACTTAAAAGGAACAAGGAAACAATGTAAAATCCATAACTATGTTAGTTCAAGGCCTACTGCAAAGTAATGTGTTAATGGAATTCACTGGACTTTATAAACATTACAGCACAATTACACAAAGCCCAATTACATACTCAGAACTTGCCACAATTACAACAGAGTAAAAACAAAGGAAGGAATGGAGATAGCCTAATAGCTTAAATTTGAAAGTTTGAATTTGGGAATTTAAATTTAGATCCTTTATATGCAAACTAAAATGTATATAACACATAAAACCAAAAGACGAGCCATTATAACTCATTCCTACTATTTCATCAGCAAATGTAGAATGTACACCAATGTTCAGCTAGGAAAAGAAAAATATTTCCACAATACGTCAGTCCAACAACTCAAAACACAACACCAATATCCATGGTAACATGAAAACCACCTAGAGCTAATTTTTTTTCTTAGAGGTAAAGTACTCAGGCACATGATGTGTCTCTTGGGGGTGGTCCTGTGCAGGGCCAGGAGTTGCACTCAATGATCCTTGTGGACCCCTTTCAAGTTAGAATATTCTGTGATTGTTTGATTTTTTGATTATGCAATTCTATGAAGACTGGTAAAAAAATTGTCATTTGTATTGTAAATAATTTGAATAATTTCTTTTTCTCTTTATAAGAATTAAGAGGGATATAATGTGCATCATGCAGTTGGTCAGTCAATGCTGAAACATACTGTATTCAGGGCTCTCCTATTCTATAAATTTGGTTTGAATGAAGAGCTTACAGATACTGTGCAAAGCTAGGCTTTGTGGGGGATCAAGGACCAGTTAAATTTTTTTAAGGGTTAGATCAAAACACTCCTGGATTTCAAGCAAATTTGGTGAATTTTACATTTGACTTTTACATGGAGGATAGTAAAAGTTGGGGTGAGATTTAAAGGTATACCACCCTATCGCTTCAGCATAGATAATAAGCCTTTTTTCCTAATGTTTGTTTGCACCTCACAAGCAGGTGTTATTTAAAATTATAGAAGACAATCAGAACAGCTTTACTAGATGAGTAACATTATGATAGTTTCTAGGAGAGTCAATTTTTACCAGACTTTTACAAAAACTGATTTAAAACGTGGGCTTTTTTCCCTGCTGTTTCTGTAGGTGATTTCTGCAGAACNAAGAATTATCAAAAATGTTAACTGATTCTAACCATTGGTAAAAACTGTAACTGTTTGCAAGTCAATAAAGTAGTGAATGCCTCATCCCTGGAAATTTTCAAGGTCAGGGTGGGTGGGGCCTTGAGCAAGCTGCTCTAGTGGGTGCCATCACTGCCCTTGGTGGGACATTTAAAACTAGATGATCTTTAAGGNTCAGGCACATGATGTGTCTCTTGGGGGTGGTCCTGTGCAGGGCCAGGAGTTGCAGTCAATGATCCTTGTGGACCCCTTTCAAGTTAGAATATTCTGTGATTGTTTGATTTTTTGATTATGCAATTCTATGAAGACTGGTAAAAAAATTGTCATTTGTATTGTAAATAATTTGAATACTTTCTTTTTCTCTTTATAAGAATTAAGAGGGATATAATGTGCATCATGCAGTTGGTCAGTCAATGCTGAAACATACTGTATTCAGGGCTCTCCTATTCTATAAATTTGGTTTGAATGAAGAGCTTACAGATACTGTGCAAAGCTAGGCTTTGTGGGGGATCAAGGACCAGTTAAATTTTTTTAAGGGTTAGATCAAAACACTCCTGGATTTCAAGCAAATTTGGTGAATTTTACATTTGACTTTTACATGGAGGATAGTAAAAGTTGGGGTGAGATTTAAAGGTATACCACCCTATCGCTTCAGCATAGATAATAAGCCTTTTTTCCTAATGTTTGTTTGCACCTCACAAGCAGGTGTTATTTAAAATTATAGAAGACAATCAGAACAGCTTTACTAGATGAGTAACATTATGACAGTTTCTAGGAGAGTCAATTTTTACCAGACTTTTACAAAAACTGATTTAAAACGTGGGCTTTTTTCCCTGCTGTTTCTGTAGGTGATTTCTGCAGAACATCTACTGATTTTCTTTTGAAATGTTGTGGAGCCACTAGGGTTATTTGTTATGTTTTCATTTACTATAGCGTCATTTTATTTCAGCATTGTCATATGAATAATAGGCAATCAGGGCTGAAACTTTTCAAAATTGCAGCCCTCTAGATGTTACAATTAAATCAATTACAAAGCCAGAATAAACAGTTTTAATCACATCAAACATTTCTGCTGTATTATACTACTCAATTCTGTTATGATGGAAATCTAAAGCCCATAGAATACTTCAAGAAAAAATACTACCATTTGTACAAAACTCCCACTTAGCCTGATTAATAAACTGAAGTTCAGAAAACGATGTGCGTGAAAACAGCTGCTCTTGCCAATAATGACATTTTATTTTCAGTTTTAGAACTAACACTGTGTCAATCTAAACAATACTTAAGTACATTATGTAAGTATAACAACAGTGACACGACATAAAACAAAATGTACCACATCCAGGAAGAATGAAAAGTAAACAGTGCTGAGAGGAAGGCATTGTAGCTGTGGAGCAGCTGGTGATGAACCACTGCCATTAGGAAGAGGAATGTGAGGAATCATAGAAGAGTGCTGCCTGAATCTGCCTTGCAGATGCCCTGAAAGGTATAACAGAAATTGTGTGACATGGCTTTACAGTAGCAGTATTTTATATATGGGGAGGCCTAACCAGCAGAACAGCTTTGCTAAGAAGAGGCGAATTTGACAAAATCCCACTCATTGTCTATAAAATGATATTCTTACAGCCTCATTTTATCCATATAGGTAACCATGCATAGGTATCACTGAATTACACTGGCTGCTTTCAAAAACACAGCTCCAGAACTATATATTAAAGATTACATGCTTTCCCCCCTGCCCCCCATAATCTGTGATCTGTAATAGTAACACCAATGACAGGCACTTATACTAAGCAGCAGTGAGATTGTCAAAATAATTCCTTCTTTTATTTAAGGATCATGGAGAACACTGAGATTTCCAGTTTGGGAAATATTCCAAAACATATTGGCAAACTGAAACCCTCCATGTATTTATATAATGGAAGTTGTCCTTCTTTTTTCACTCCTCACACACTCTGCATGTGTGAGCAGAATTCAGACAAACTGAACAAGATTCTTTCTTGTATTCTTTGAGCCCAAAAGCTACAAAGATTCAAAAGACACTCCATAATGGTTAGAGACAAAGAGATTTTCGTGTCACCAGGGTGTCTGTAAGGGGAGTTTAGCTGTGTACTTGTCAAATTTAAGAAGAATCCAGGTAGCAAGGTATCCCACCCTTATATACAGATCAGTGACCACAGAGTAGAAATTCAAGGAAGCAGCAGTTGATTGTTATACATCCAATTAACCTGTTCAGACTCTGATAATGCAAAGTAGACGACTTTGGGGGTGCATGAAGTGTCCAGTTGGAAAAGTACACCAGTTGCATTTTATCCTCTGATTGACTTTGCTACGACTAAGTATAGTTTCAATTTAGCTAAACTGAATACTATGAGCAAATGAATAGCACTATCATACTTCCTGCACATCTTCAGACGTCAAAAAGACAGGCATATAAAAGACTTTCAGTGTACGAGCTGAAAAACCCTCAATGTGTATATTAATGCTTATGTTTTCTAAGATTCTAGATATTATTAACAATTATATACCTAAGTGCAACACAAGGAAAAGAAAATCCTGAACCTTCATAAATTGCATTGATTTCTTTACCAGGAAACTATGTGAGCAGATGCTAATGCAGTTTAGCAAAAGGAGTGTAGCCCGGTATTATACCATCAAGGCAGGAATACTAAAATCCTCATAGCACTTGAGTCCTTCACTGGGGGCAAATCTACTTCTCTACATCTAATTTTTTCACCCATGTCCCTGACCATCTTCTCATATGTATATGTCATGGGGTATATCAAAAACTGATTCCTTCATTTTTCTTCCACAGGTGTAAAAATTTTAAGGCTGTCCCAGTCAATACCTCCTTCAGAGTGACTAGCAGTGTCTATATATAAAATCCAATGGCTGGTATTTATTTCTTGCCCACTTCAGCCAGTAAACCTTCTGATGGATATCTGCAGTTCAGGCTTCAGTACAAACACTTGCTGAGAAATGTCACCATCTTTTCGGATGGACTTCTTGTGAATCAATATTTTAAAGTACAAAATATTTCAAGTTTGACATTAAATAAATTATTTGTTTATTTCTAAGAAAGGGATGTGAATGGAATAAGGAACCAATGCTTTCACAAACTGGTGCTTATAAGTATCATTCACCTTTTGTAATGGGCCATAATTTTCTTTATGTGGTGTTTTGGACTTTTATTTTCATACTTTTGTATGGTTTTCTGATTTTAAATCTGGGCAAAGATTATTTCTTACTGGATTTTTTAGGCCTTTTTTATTATGTGATATCTTTTTAACCTGATGTATTGGGTTTGTATGGCCAGGCTTTGGTAGAAGAGGGGGTTACAGGAATGGCTTCTATAAGAAGCTCCCTGAAGCTTCCCCATGTTCAGCAGAGGCAATCCCAGGTGGCTCCAAGATGGACCTGCTGCTGGCCAAGGCTGGGCCAATTAGAAATGGTGGTGATGCCTCAGTGATAACATATTTAAGAGGGAAGAAAATGTTATTGTGCAGATGTCATTGTGTCCAGAGAAGATTGGGGTGAGAATATGGGAGAGGAATAACTCTGCAGACACCAAGGTCACTGAGAAGGTGCTCCAGGCACTGCAATGGGATTCCCCTGCAGCCCCTGGTGCAGACCATGGTGAAGCAGCTGTGCCCCTGCAGGCCATGGAGGACAACCAGGCCAGAGCAGAGGGATGCCTGAGAGGAGGCTGTGGCTCCCAGTGCCGTCCTGCAGACTTGTGGAGAGAGGAGCCCACACTGGAGACACAGGCTGTGCCTGAAGGACTGCATCCCGTGGAAGAGTGACACATTGCAGCAGTTTGCGGAGAACTGTAGGACAGACTCATGTTGGAGAAGTTAATGGAGGACCTGTGGGAAGGACCAGCAGGGAAAAGACTCTTCTCCCTGAGTGGCGACAGAAACAACAGGTGATGAACTAACCATAACTCCCATTCCCTGTCTCCCTGTGCCACTGGCAGAGGATGTAAACCTGGGAAGGAGGGAGGGTTGGGGGGAAGGTGTTTTTAAGGTCTATTTTTACTTCTCATTATCCCACTCTTTTTTAGTAATAAATTCAATTAATATCTCTAAAATTCAAGTCTGTTTCGCCCATGATGATATTCAGTAAGTGATATCTCTCTCAGTCCTTATCACAACCCATGAACCCTTTTTTATATTTTCTCTCTCCTGTCCAGTTGCAGAGGGGAGTGATAGAATGACTTTGGTGGGCCCCTGGCAACCAGCCAGGATCAACCCACTACGCTTATGTAGTCTTCCAAATTCTAGGAGTTGTTTCTGTAAAGCTTTCTGACTTTTTTTTCTATACTGTAATTTCGAGACAGGTACAGAATANAAGGTGCTCCAGGCACTGCAATGGGATTCCCCTGCAGCCCCTGGTGCAGACCATGGTGAAGCAGCTGTGCCCCTGCAGGCCCTGGAGGACAACCAGGCCAGAGCAGAGGGATGTCTGAGAGGAGGCTGTGGCTCCCAGTGCCGTCCTGCAGACTTGTGGAGAGAGGAGCCCACACTGGAGACACAGGCTGTGCCTGAAGGACTGCATCCCGTGGAAGAGTGACACATTGCAGCAGTTTGCGGAGAACTGTAGGACAGACTCATGTTGGAGAAGTTAATGGAGGACCTGTGGGAAGGACCAGCAGGGAAAAGACTCTTCTCCCTGAGCGGCGACAGAAACAACAGGTGATGAACTAACCATAACTCCCATTCCCTGTCTCCCTGTGCCACTGGCAGAGGACGTAAACCTGGGAAGGAGGGAGGGTTGGGGGGAAGGTGTTTTTAAGGTCTATTTTTACTTCTCATTATCCCACTCTTTTTTAGTAATAAATTCAATTAATATCNGAAGAAGTTAATGGAGGACCTGTGGGAAGGACCAGCAGGGAAAAGACTCTTCTCCCTGAGTGGCGACAGAAACAACAGGTGATGAACTAACCATAACTCCCATTCCCTGTCTCCCTGTGCCACTGGCAGAGGACGTAAACCTGGGAAGGAGGGAGGGTTGGGGGGAAGGTGTTTTTAAGGTCTATTTTTACTTCTCATTATCCCACTCTTTTTTAGTAATAAATTCAATTAATATCTCTAAAATTCAAGTCTGTTTCGCCCATGATGATATTCAGTAAGTGATATCTCTCTCAGTCCTTATCACAACCCATGAACCCTTTTTTATATTTTCTCTCTCCTGTCCAGTTGCAGAGGGGAGTGATAGAATGACTTTGGTGGGCCCCTGGCAACCAGCCAGGATCAACCCACTACGCTTATGTAGTCTTCCAAATTCTAGGAGTTGTTTCTGTAAAGCTTTCTGACTTTTTTTTCTATACTGTAATTTCGAGACAGGTACAGAATACTGTTGGGCAGTATCTGAGGTATTGGTTGTTTTACACCTTAGGATGAAAAATAAGCCCAATGTCTCTTTAATTATTTCATTGATTTTTAAAATCATTTCATTTCATGTTACCCAAACAGATTACTGCAGGTAATCATGCCACTTCTTAGATTGTTTCATATACCACATAGACACGTAAAAGTATCAGAATAATATAGAGGAGAATGTAGAGTATAAAAGTGTAGATATGAATTACGGACACTACTTCATAGTCTAAGGGAAAGCTACTGCACTGTAACTCTTACACCTTAGAGATGTACTAAGCTCATACTTCCTTAATAAGAAAGAGGGCTCAGATTGAAATATTACTATGTGGTTTCCAGAATAAATGGATAAACTGATTCTATTCTATGTAAAATGTATTTAAACTTGCCAATTATATCGGTCTCTGAAAAAAAACCTCTCTTCCAAGGGAAAAGCAAAATTTCCAGCACTGTCATTTATACATTGCCTTTGGCCCAAACATTTATTCCATTTAACAATGCCCTGCAGCTTAATGTGCTTGTTCTTGCCAGGATGCCACTCTTCTCAATGAAATATACTTTTTAAAACTCTTTTGGCTACCTTAATCCCCTACTCTCTTATATTTCCTATTAAAGGCAAAAATGAAAGAACAATTGTGCCTATGATCTTAGAAGTTCTTGGGAGTTTGTAGGCAATGAAATGTTCCTTTTTCTTAATTTTTGGCACTCATCATTTGCCAACAGCCACTACAATTAAAAAAAAAAGAAAAAAAGAAAAACAAAGAAAAAAAAATAATTATGCAATAACTACTCTCAGTGACACACTTGCAGCTGATGTTAAAATTCCCAATAATTTATACAGGTATTTTGAAAGACACAAAGTCAACTTTGTAATTTACACAGATACATTATCTGGAAAAAATTATATCTTTAAAAGCATTTCTACTTATAGCAGCAAGACTGAAATGAAACACAACTGCCAAATAACTACTAGGTTTTGAACAGAAAAAAAGCTTATATGGTAGTGTTAAAGTAAAAATATTCCTAAGCTGAATTTTCCCCTTAGACAGTGTAAATCTTATATAAAATCCAATGGGAGTGGGGCATGTATATGTGAGCAAAGAATTTACCCCCTGTGCTTGTATAATAGAAAATTAAGGTGGTTAAAAATGGCACCCAAAAGATGAATGAATTTCCAAGGAAATAAATTAGGTTTGAAATTACTATTGGAACATATGCATTATACAAAAGATCATGAAATCCATTTCATCTGACATATTGTACAATGAGCTACAAGAACATTTGCAACTGATAGAAGCATGTAAGATCTCATGTATTATTCCTACAATAAAGATTACACCAGAGAAGCCAGACATTGCACTTCCTATTGTGATCTACCAACCTGAAGGTCATGAACCAGGGATATGACTTGAGTACCCTGGTCAAGATTTTGAGTTATACCGTGCACTACAGGATTTAAGAGCCTGTTTCACGTCCTATGCACTTTTACTTATCTGCAGCAACTTTGTCATACAAAGTATAATGAAGAGAAAGAATTAGAACACACATTTGGAACAACTGAGGGAGAAAAATATATCAAAGGCAGAAGTCATCTCCTACAGGAATTTTACAACTGCAGGGATAAAATAGCCCAGATTTAAATGACTGTATGTTTTCTTAAAGATCCCAAAGGAAAGCAACATATGGATGCTCTATGTTTAACATAATGAAAAACAAATGCTCAAACCCCACAAAATTCCATTTAAAAAAATCTGAAAACTGCACTCAGAATCAAATGCAATATGTCCAAGAAAATACAGACCTGTCATGAGCGTGGTCTTCTATCCAGAATAATTAAATCTACAAGATGAAAGCAACCTTTAGAGAGAATTTTAAAGCTCAAGAAAAGAAATCATAAATACATTTTCCACATTTTTTCAGAAAGCATGTGCTTGAAAAGAATGGTTTTCAGTCAGACGGAGAAAATGCAGATGAAAACAAGAGGAGGATTATGTGGGATATAACCTTACAATGTCTGCAATCTCTTTGTTCAGTGCACATTATTAGTTTGAATTCAGGACAGAGTGACATGTGCCCTGTTTGTTTCTCTTTGGTTGCAGTCCATCTGAAGCCTATGACACTAGAAATCCTTTCTTCCAACATCATGAAATCTGTAGGTATGATTTTTGAATACAGCTGAGTAGACACAATGCCCAAAAGCCTGAGGAATGCACCATTCTTGGCAGTGACCTTGCGTCATTCCATCAGAGCAGCCTTGGCACTTCCCACTGGCACACCAGAGCAGATACTGGAATTTTTAAAAAAATTATCCAATACACCATGCATTAGCTGAGCCCTTAGGAGTCAGCATTTCTATTACACTTGCTGTAAAATAACTAAAAGCAACAAGGTTCAGAAAGTGTTTGAAAACATATACCCATCACCTCAGAAAAACATCAAACTTATGTTTAAATCCATTTTTATTGAAAAAAAAAGATTAAGTCAAATTTATATGTATATTTAAAGTTGAATATGAAATGAGCACAAAAAGCACAAAAGGTAACCATGAAATAAAAACAAAGTATAGAAGTACTCTGTAAAACTTATACTGCCACTCTGGGATCCTGGCTCCTGATGGGCTTTTCTGTAGCTTAAAGCAGATCTGACTGCAGCCATTCTAGGAGTAGTGATGTACACTCTTTTAAGTAAAGGGGCTCTACACTGCAGTTAGGGATTTGTACTTCAGAGCTCCCTTTAGGGCCAGCATCAGAAGCTCTATCAGTCTTTTACAAAGCTGCAAAACTACTGACGTGTCTCAATTTCTTTATGATCAAGTACTCAGTTACTCCAATGGAGAAGAGGATGCATTAAAAATGTCTTGGCAGCCTCCTCTGAGCTGGGCATGTGCAGTTGGAAAAATCTCATTTTCTCTCTAGTGAATGTCTTTCTAGGGTAAGGACAGATAGAATTTTTAGAAAACCTTCACAGTCCTCCAGTATTAACCTATTGTTCTGGAAAATTCATAAAAGGCATGAATGTCAAACTCGCATGTTACACATTTAAAATAAGTCTCCCCTACAAGATAGACTAGCATATATTTTTTGATGTTATCTATATTTGTCCCACTCTACTCTGCTCTCACCTTGAGTAATGTGAGCAGTTTTGGGCAACACAATGTAAAAAAGTCATTTAAGCTATTAGAGAGCATCCAAAGGAGAGCAGTGAGGACGGGGAAGGCTCTGGAGGGAAGGTCATGTGAGGAGTGGCTGAGGTCACTTGTTCTGTTCAGGCTGGAGGAGGCTGAGGGGAGACCTCACTGCAGTTACAGCTTCCTGTGAGGGGAAGAGGAAGGGTGGGCACTGATCTCTTCTCTGTGGTGACCAGCGGCACAACCTGAAGGAATTGCTTGAAGTTGTGTCAGGGGATGTTTAGGTTGGTTATTATGGAAAGGTTCTTGACCCAGAGGATGGTGGAGCACTGAACAGGTTCCCCAGGGAACAGGTCAGCACGAGCCTGACAGAGCTCAAGAAGCGTTTGGAAAATGCTCTCAGGTACAAGGAGTTGTACTTGGTGGTTTTGGGAGTCCCTTCCAACTCAGTGTATTTCACGGTTGTATAGTTCTATGATTTATATTATTATTTCTACAGAATTGATTACTGAACAGTCACCAGCTGGTAAAGTCTCTCAGATAACACTAGCCCCATTCAGATCTCAGTAAGGGAGCTGGAGGTAAAGTGTTGCATATCAGCAGTGCCAATGCTGGTTTACTCAACTGCTCTTACATAATAAATCTTACATCAGTAACATGCACAATTTATGGCAAACAAATGAGAGATTTCACATGCTGTTGAGATTTGTGTTTACACCAAGAAAGAACACGGCCCATAAATAAGATTGTTTGGAAAACATTTACTGGTGTCATACTGATAATGCATTTTAAATCCTGGGGTTATCAAAAAACTGGATTTTTTTTCTCCATATTGTTTGACAGCTGAAATTAAACAAATTCTATTGAAGTACAAAGCTAATAGAAGGTTTACTATGTGTGTCATTAGCACCATCCATATAAGGAAACAGAAAATATGAGGTGTGGATTTTTAAAATATGATAAAATGAGAGCCCCATTAGATGCATATGAAGGTGTGACTTCAGGCCAGGCATTTACTTATTAGAATCAAAGTGACTCTATCTTACATTTGTAAATAATCACTGTTATGTGATTCAAGTTGACATCTTTCAAATTATTTTCTCATGACAAAAATATATATTGCATTTGAAATATGCTTTAATTGTTAAACCATCTTAATAAAATATATGACATAAAATTACTATCTTACCATACACGGCTAATCTTCTTTATATTCAGACACAGTGAACCCTAAATGATTGACCTAATTTATAAGCTGCATATTTTTTAGTTCTTGCTTTAACATTGTATTATTAATATGGATAATCTCAAATCTAATATGCTAGGTTGTTTAAAATCTTGTATCAGAGCTCAGGCTTAACACAAACATTCCACAGTATTTTATTTTTCTTTACTTTTCAAGGAAAAAAGCTCAAATGGAGTTAAATCAAAGCACTCTAGTTGCGTCTGCCTCAAAAATGCTAGAAACCATAAATTCTACACGTTCTGCATAAAGGTTGGATGACTATGTTTAGAAAAATTAATATAACCTTTAAAGATATTTATTTATTAAGGCAATTAGGTGAACATAGTATAATTTTAACCAGAAATCAGAAACTTAGAAAGTGATGAAAGGTTTTGGTTTGTTCCATTAGATAATGCAGGATGCTTTTAAGATTGTCAGTTTTGAAAGGGAAGTATATTTGGAGAGCTTACTTTGGAATAATAGATAGTGCTAACTTCAAAGTTATGTTTAAATATGACAAACTGTTCTGAAGTTTATGTTAGCAAAGTTATGGACAAAATCATGAACATATATACAAATTTAAAGTAAATGAAACAATGTATTTTTTAAAGATTCAAGTATAAAGGCCAGTTTAGGTCATGAAGAAATTTAGTCCCCATTTTGGGATGGCCTTTCTGTGTAACCCCCAACAATAGGTGTATAGGAGATGTGTAATCTGTGCTTCAATATATGTCTTTCTCTAAAACATTTAACTGTTCCCCTGTGCTTCTTGTCAGTTTATATCATTTTATCTTAGGTTGACTTTTTTTCTTGTGTTTCGCCCATGATTATCTTCCATTTGTTAGTTTTTGTTAGAGAGCTGCCAGGCCAGAAATACTTCTCATCTACATAACGGGAATTTTAAAATGCTTATTTCTTAGGGTTAAACTCCCTAACATCTCCAGCTTTTCTTTCCGTGTTTCTGAGAAGCAAATGCTCAAGGCAGAATATATATGCTACATGTGCTGATGCAACCTTTATGAAAGAGGTGCCAATATTTTATAGCTAGCTATTGTGACAGATGTATTCACATGTGTTATTCTCCAGCCCATTCTCAAATGCACTGCTCAATGGACTTGAATTTGAACATTAAATGGTTAAAAATGGTTAAAATTGGCTTTCAGGTTTGTTTCATTTTTTTTTTTTTTTAATCTTAAAGAAGTACAACTGCTAGGTTGTTAGTGGATTAACAAACACCAAACCTGAATATTTGTAATACAGGTATGAGCTACATATGTACTTTAAGAGAAGAAATCTCTTCTAAAGTTGGGTTTTCCATGTGGGGAAAAGAAAAAAACTTCCCTCACAGAAAATATAGATTCTCCAGAATTCAAAAGCTTACAAAAGAAAGAAACTTTTAGCAAAGTAAAACTATCTGGAAGCTTCAGGAGAACTGAATGATGTGATTGGCAACCTGCATTCTGTTACTTTTATGTTTATGTACACTTCTATGCCTGCAGCACATAAATACTGTTTGTTAAACTTCTGTTGTTATGGCAAGTGGAAATCACTGCAAAAACATATAAGCATGACAGGCAGTTTCTGTGTAAAAGTAGCCACCCATAACTTTCAAAACAGTTCTTTAGAAAGTAGTCTACATTTCTACTGATCAGTCATATTTTTTTATGACATTCTACTTCATTGAAAGACATTTCTCTAATGTAAATTATACTGAATGTAAACTGCTGATAAAGTCAAATATGTTGCGCAGCAAAACAAACAAAATGACTATGTTGTTATCACTTTTAATCAAGGAAAAAATGCTACTATTATTTTATTTTGCGTATAAAAATCTAAAATAAATATAGAAATAAATATTTATCTCTTATGAAATTGAAATAAGCTCTTTACATAAAATCCATAATAAATGAAGTCTCCAGCTCATATCAAAGCATTTCTAATGCTGTTTACAAATAAGAACTTCACCTAGGAATAGATGCATGGTTGCAAACTACAAGTCCATCTATCTAGCAAGTAAGCTGCATATGACACTGCTTTAAAAGAGATGTCAAAGAAACAGCACAAGAAAATTCATAGGAAACAAGCACATTCCCCTAGAAAACTGTCCAAGCTATCAACTATTTCTGTCTCAAAGGCTTTTAAAGCCAGTCTTACATGCTCAGTTTTGTCCTGACCCCTGATGAAGTCCTAGCATCTGCACAGTCCACTGCTGTGGAGCAGAGCCGCAATGCCCACGGGCCGCTGCTATCCCTGTGCTATCGTGAACATGACACCTGCTGGAATCCCTTGACATCCCTGTGGTTCCTACTAGGAGTGAGACAGCCTAGTCACTCCTGTTCTTCCCTTCCATGCTGCATTATATTATACTTTTGTTCAATCTATAACACACTTCTATTTGTCCGTAGATTTTCTTTCTTCCAACTTGAAGAGTCCTAGCCTACGAAGATGTCCTGCATTGGGAAGCTGTTCCACACTGCTGGTCATTTTTCCAAATCTTCCTTTACTCTTTTCCAGTCGTGCTTTGTACACTGCTATGAGGTAAAAGGGATGACAGCTGCCTGCATGATACAGATGGAAAAATGAATTGTTACGTATTTCCTAATAATTCCTAATACTAAGTTTGACTCCTGAGCACAGAGATGATTGCAATCATTGATTTATAACTATTTAACCTTGAGATCTTGCTTTTGAGTGGCAGTGGTCAGATTGGGACAATCAATCCTATTTGTAAAGTTAGGATTGTTTTTTCCCCAGGATATCATTTTACATTTACTAATGCTGGATTTCATTTGCCATTTTATAATCCAGTCATTCAGTCTTAGAAATTTCTTTGCAGCTGTTCAGACAGAACTAATATGACCTACTAATAGCCCAGTATCATCAGGAAAATTGCCACCACAGCATTCATCCACTTTCCCAAATAATTTATATTGAGTAGAACAGGTTTCAGAACCCAGTGGAACTCCAATATAACTCCCCATTTAACTTTTTAAATCTTTTTGTTATGGGTTTGTTTTTGGAAAAAAAAAAAAAAAAAGAAGTAATTTCTGATTAGAGGTATATAGTTTTACTTTCGAAAAGCAATTAAATCCTCAACAGTTTATATATTCAAATGCCAGTGGTTTTTCTTCCTCAAACATCTCTGGAGCCTGTTTATGGTTAGTTCAATGATTTTGGGTGAGTCACTCCCAGTTATTCTGTTACTTGCGTTACTTTTAGATGCTTTGCATGGAATTAATACAATTTTCCTAAGGAGCTGGAAGTAAAGCTACAGCATTGCTAATACAAGCACATGCATGTTAAAAGGGGACTTTCTCCTGACACCAAGAGACAGCTAACAGACCTGTTCTGAGATTTTTATCACTGATAAACCTTTTGTGTGTCTAAGCTTCAAGACGTGAGTAGTTGTTGGGAGTACTGCTCTAGTAAAGAGTTTCTCAAATTCCATGGCTTATTTTTTAGCATTATAACCATACTGTGTAAATTCAGCACACAATTCCCCTGTGCTTTACAGCAACTCTGACATGAATGGGAGGTTTGTGGTCAATATTGAGCAGCCATACCAAATTCTCAAAAGGGAGTGAGCTGCCTGCTGGCTGTGCTTGTAGGATCCCGTGTTGGAGTAATACTTCCCTCTAAACCTCATGTGAAGGGAAAGCAAATTACTGAATAACGGCAGTTGGGGATTTTTTAAAATATTTCTGATATTATACTTTAACAGGTTTTAGAAGCGTCACAGGTTTTTGCCAAGTGTCATCTTTATGTTCTCTTTATCTTTCTTCTCCAACGGAGTGCCTGCAATAGCATGCATGTAACTCCCAAATAGGGAAAGAATACTAGCACAATGTATAAAAAATAGCCTACACATAATACAAACAAACATATATGACAAGACATCTAATTTCTTGACCAAAATAACAATAATCTGAATAAGCAATATTGATATGTCATTGGTTTTCAGTTCAAATTCTTGAAGATCCTAAAAAAATTAGAACAGGAAATAAAATCATTTCTTCTGAAGAAACTAGATATGGGTAAAGAAAAAGTTTAATTACATCTAATCATATTTGCAGTGATTCATGATGGCTATTTACATCAAATGATTTTTTAAATATTAAGTACCAAGTCCATTTAAATGTAATAACTTGTATGGCAAATTTTCATTTTTATTTCAGAGCCCTGCTATTTTAAAATTTGTCATTAGAGCTAATAAGAAATTATATTGAAACTACTCCGTACATTTAAATGAAGCATAAATCAATTATTGAAGCAAGGAATTTTGTCATCATTGTAATGATTATTGGAATAAATTTAATCTTGAGATGTTTCATAATGAAATCTGCAATAGTAAAGAATTACATGGACTTAATTTTTACTATGTGCTATTTAAAAATGTTTCCCAGTAGCAAAACATTTAAGGGAATACACAAAACCCACAGAGTATTCTATACAATGAAATATAAAACCAGGCTAATTTGCCCTAACATTCTGGAATTCCATATCTGATTTTTTTGCCAGACAACAGTATTAATTAATTATTTTAGTTCTTTATCCTGCAACGTTCAGAAAGAACTAAGGTGATTATAATCAGGTTTCTAATATAAACAGATAAAAGTGCACAAAGCTTGGAAAATTTTTAAGAGTGGAACATTTACACTAATCTGTAATCTCATCTAATAGAAAATGACAATAGCTGTAATGTGACAGCAACAATATCTGACCAGTGTATTGCTGTGAGAAGGGCAGCACATGGATGCAAATGAGGTGCCCAGTGACCATTTCGTTATTCCCAGTTCTTTGTAACCAGGCAGGCAGAGCTGTTTGCTCAGATTTGGCTGCACTCTGACAAGCTATGAAGACAGGGCCGGTCACTGACAGAAACCTACCCAACTGTGCTGCAAAGGTTATTATGGCATCATCCCTCACCCCCTCTCCTCTGCTAATGATGCTGCCCTCATTTGCCTCTCATCAAAATGTCTCTGCACCTTGTTCCCCTTAGGCACAAAGCACTCCCTCCAGATGGGTCTGCGTTCCCCTAACTTCTTGCCTATCATATCTCTCCTAATGCACACTCTGTTGCAGGTATCTCTAAAATCTAATAGGATTGGTTCAGATGAAGATGGGGGTAGCTAGAAGGTACTTTGCCCATTTCTATAGGGATGCATATACGTAGTTAAGGACCAGGCTGTATGATCCCAAGCAGTTTAGGTTTTTGCTTGCCCTGAAACCATCCAGTTGTGCTGTGCCAATTTGCATTGCACCTGCTAGTTGTACAAAGTCTGTGGCCTTTTTTCCAAAACCTGGTGCAGAATTTTTGGTTTTCTTCTAAGAACTTTCAAACTGAGTGTCATAGGCATTAAAAAATAGTAGTGGCTGAGAATAATTCTGCACAACTTGTCCCACAGAGTGCACACTTGCACAACAGAGGCAATACAATTCCAGAACTACTTCTATCCTACGATGCCTTTTCCACCACAAAGACATCCTTTGCAGGGATGGATTCAACTTAACTGGTTAACAGCACAGTGAACAATTAGGATCTGTATGTTATTCACAGGATGACATGCATCATATCAACTTTAATATCTGAGGCTTTTTTCCTTTTTATTTTCGTCTGAAGAGAACACTGTCTGTAACTGTAGTTTTACCCTTAACAGGACTGTCAACTTCTTTTGGCTGGGTTGTTTTTCTCACTGTCTTTGGATTGAATAAAATATTTGGGTATGGATATAACCATGTATCCTCATCAGAACACTGAAATATATTTATGTTTGAGATGTTGCATATTTAATTAATTATAAATGCTAAACCACAGTCATTTATCTCCTATAAATAGAGTTCTGCAAATCAACATTATTTTAACATTGTAGAGTGATTTTTTTTATAAATACATAATTCTTCAATGTATCATCAACAATTTTCATAAACATATACAAATACAATAGAAAGGCATAAAGTGGAAATGAGTATTCAAACTCACTTTAGTTCTACTGTACACAGAAAGTTCACAAAAGGACAACGAGGCAATAAGGAAAGTTAAATTCCCTCTGACAAATACAAATCTAATGTGGACATTAGACTCCTGGTGACATATGTGATGATCTCGGCACAGGAAAAACCGGGTTTAGCAGGAATGATTTTCTTGGAGAGAATTTAGAAGAATTAATTCTAGGTTATAACAATACTAAAAACATAAAACAAAACTTCCCTCAGCTTCTGTGGAACCAGAATTTATCTACTACAATCTCATGCTTCTTGTATTCCTCTATCTCATAAATGAACACAGTTTGCAATTTTAGAGCTTTAATCTTGTTTCCTTAAGAAAAAAAGGTGATCTTATTATCCTCTGTATCAATGTCTGTTTCTCTTAACTATGCATGACTTTTAACTTAGTTTGACCAAATTTTAACCAAAGTTGACAGATGTTGTGTAAATACTTCTCCAGGTAAAGTGCCTTGCCTCAGGGAAACATAACATACTTACCCATGACAGATGCAGGAAACAGAGGATGAAGCCATTGCAAACCAGCTTCATTATTATTCTGCCTTCAGAATTGCATCTTTTTTTGAAAGGTGCAAGTTTATTAGACTGAGCAGTACTAGGGAATCATTAAGATATGATTTCCAAGTTGAACTGTAATAATTTGATCTATGATGAAAGAAATCACTGGATTTTACATTAATTTTAATTCAGTTGAAATAAAATGTAAAAAGGCAGTTGTACCTAGATGACTTGTCCCTTCTTTTTACTGAAATGTATTCTCATTCCCAAGTTTATGTGAAGCAAAAAGGTGTACTTATGGATTATCTGCCCCATGTCTCTATTCACTGTGCCAAAAAAAAAAAAGTAGCTCCTTTCAGTTTATTTAGTCCACTCCCTACTATCACTGGAATGCTTCAGATAACATCATCACAATTATTATGTCCTTTTGAATCCCTTTGAGTCATGGTGTCCCTATTTTTCCTGTTTATTTGTACTATTAACCCTGTTTTAATATTACTAACACTATGTTGAAGCAAAAAGCTAAGTATACATAACACTTTTAAACAGTCCTTTGTGTACTGTTAAAATAAAACTTTACTTTTAATGGCTCTGTAAGAGTCAGGGGTCTGAATTCCAAGTATCTTCGCTTTTTAAATTCCTTGTTTAAAGACAGAATGCTTTTTTTCCCTCCCCCATTGGGAAAACATCTTCTAGAAGACAAGAGAAAGAACCTACAGGTTCTAATATTGCCAACAGTGTGTCAGTGTGTGTGATTACTGCAAATGAAAAGCAAACCTCCTGTTTTGACATTGGGCAGCCAGTAGAGGAGAGCTGAAAGAAGATATGAACAAACTGCTTAGATATATAACTCAGATCAAAACTATGTAACTGTTCATCGATACTCTCTTCTCACAAAGCATGCTCAAAACCAAAAAAAGGGTCTGCTTTCGACTAGGTCTTGTCCAGTGTAACTGTAAGTGGTATGTCAATATGACAAATGGAGGGATGGCTACAAATGGCTAAATCAAAAATGCCTGTGGTGGATATAAGCTACAGAATCAAAAGAAGTGGTCCTGAGGCACTGTCACTGGCCGAGAATTTATTTACAGCCAAGATTTAAAATTAACAGAATTCATGTTAATGAAAACTCATAATTTACAGGATATGCCTTGAAAGACATCCTTAACCCAAAAGGGGAAGAAGTGGGGAAGATGGGAAATCCTTGATTAAAGTATTAAAATCCAAAAGAGAAATGAAAATAAAAATTAAAACCTTTTTACTCTGCATCAACTTACCACATCTATTAATTTCTCGCTCAAATTTCCTGTGCAGATAGCATCAAATTTCCTCAAAAAGATTGAGAGTATCTACACAGTAATACTTCACTGCATATCAATAATTTTATAATCATGATTTTCTTTCATAACTACTTTTTCTGAAATTCAGCTAACAAATTCTAAACCCAATCTTAATCACTGTGTTACAGGAGTTGGGATTAATTAGCCAATACATGAAAAGTGGACAGAAGTGATACAGAAAGGTTACATCCAGTATTTTTATAACTGTTCCCTAACTTCTGCTACATTTACATTATAATTAACTGCATGGCTAGACTGCCCAATCAAGTTCTAATTGATCCTACTTTAGTTAGATAAAGATAGATAAATTAGAATTTCTTAACATGAGCTGTTTACATCCTATTCATGTATACTGGAGCTCTTATTTTCATATCTCTGCCTCTCTGAGAGTAGCAGAGGTAAACCCCAACTCCAGCTGTTTCCACAGGGATGCTCTATTAGATTGTCATGAGCAACTCAGGTTGCTTAAGAAGTGAGCAGAAAGAGAATTCTTCATCTACCAGGACTTAATTTAGTTCAGGGTACTTAATTAAATATTCCCTGCTCATGCCCCGACAGTTGCCTAATCTATATGCTTCAGATTAGGTTCAAGCAGAATTTTCCTAAATTGTTTACAAATAATTTGCCAAATCTTTGCCACACTGCAAAACATGTTTAATACCTGTGTCTATCACCTATAAAGAGGAACCATTTCTGTGCTATTTTTCAGGAAGCAAAAAAATTAATGTGGCTAGCTTTTCTGCGAAGTGTATGTAAACAAAAGAACTCATAGTAAAAAGAAAAATAAAGGCTGATGTAAAATTTAAGAATGATAAGAGGTGAAAAAAAAAAGTAGAAAGGCTAATCAGATTTGGTGCCCTTACTCAGTGCAGTAAATAGGAACTTCACCTCTAAGAAAGGCAAACTTCCAAATTGGACATCTGCATTACTGTGTCATTTAACCAGTTTATAAAGTTATGTGCACCAACTAGCTCATTACTGCAAGTTGCAAAACACTTAATTTATTCATACGAAATTGAGTGTTCTATTTTACAATGTGCTAATCCAGAGGGATCAGAAAATTATTCTAATAGTGAAACATTTAAGTATTAAGTACTGTATATTTTATTGATTTACATGACAGGTGAAAATATATCTCAGTTATAAGGCTGTCAGAATAAAAGAACCTCCCACAGTTTCTACCTAATATACACTTGGGTGTGAAGAAGTTGGTATTCATGCAAAGAACACTTTAATATCTGAATATTACATATTACATGTTGACACACATTTTTTTTTCTTTTTTTCTTTTTTTCTTTTCCTTTTTTTTCTTTTCCNTTTTTCTTCTCTTGAGGAGCAGCTAGAATTAAGATACACTTCATGTTTTCTGCTCTTGAAGAAAACTGTTTTTTCCATGAAAGTTGGTTCTGGATCCCTTCCAACCTCAACCACTCCGTAATTCCGTGAAAGCTTCCTCAAGTTTAGATCTAAAATACCAGCACAAAGCACCTGACCCTAATGATTTCATTGCCTTCCTTAGGCTCTGGATTACAGCGAGATGCAGTGTATTTGTGGTAATATAACTGTACCCTTTGATTCTGAGATCAGGGGAATAGTGTTCTCATAGCCTTTCCAAAAAGACAAAATAAGTAAATCAAAGATCTGATGTTAGATCTGTTGTGTGTATAAGTTTGCACTGATTATGCATTCATTTAAATGTGATATCTTACTGAGATGTTACAATGCTTTCCAAGGTATTAATCATGTTTTCTAAAATACGTACTGTAGAATGTTTTTTAAAATGTTTCCTATGTTGTTGACCTATCTGCAAAAAGGACTAAGTGTTCAAAGTCTTTAAAGCTTCCTCATATAAGAGAGGTCTGTATCCTCCTTCCCCCAGCTCTGACATGGGCACTGTGTCACTTTACTCAGACACCACAAGGCACTGAGAGCAGGTGGTTTTATGGTGGAAGAAACTAATCTGAAATATATGGACCATGCACGATTCAAGTTGGTTTGTGGATAATTATAAATCAGAAACAAAATCAAATCCATTGGTGAACAATCCAGACACTGGGAAAAACAAACAAAGACTGAAATTCATCAGCTAAAGTTTTGTTGTGTTTTTTTGTTTTTTTGTTTTTTTTTCACACAAGCAGTTCACCCAGCTCTATTAATGCTGCTGGAGAAATCTCATAGGAGAAACCCATTAAGGACTTCAAGTGTGTTATTTTCGCTCTGGGCTCAGACAGTCTTTTTCTGTGTCATTGCACTGGTCCCACTCAGATGAAACAAGCAAATATAGAAATATTGGCAGCTTTCATACTTGCTTTTTGTCCCAAGCCCAGCGGGTGAACAGCACTGAATTTCCTTGTTTGTAAGCTTTTCTAAATGAGCCTAAAGGGTCTTGCTCATGAAGGTTGAAATATCTGGCAAATAGTAACAGCTCTAGATTGTAGCTTATAATTAGAATTGCTTGAGCCAGTTCAAAAACAGTAAATCGAGCCAGAACTTAGTCCATTGAAAATCCCTCAATTTCAAATAAGGCTCCTTTAGACAATGAAAGATCTAACATTTAAAAGTTCAAATCCAGCAAAATATTATTAGCTAGTATTTTCTTTTCAAATTACAAGTTCTGGTCTCCAATGATGAATTACTATTCATTTTGTGTCATTTGTGAAAGAGACAGTTTTCCTGGAGAAGTAAGCTACAAATTACTACATTTTACAGACTTTGGCATTGTGTCACAGAGGAGAATCAGGTTGGACAGAATAGAAATAGGATGAATGTAAAAAGAGAAGTAACATAATAAAGATGAACTTGAATCAGAAGTCAGCATTCAGAATTAAAAAATAAAAGCAAAGCAAAAAAACACCTAAAGCAAAACAAAAGGAAAAAACCTCAGATTTGGGAACATTAATCAAGCTGAGGGACAGGAACAAAATTGATGGAGGACCTGCTGAGATTTGAGTATGCAAGCAAGAAATTTAGGGGGAAAAAAACCACTGAAAAATATTTAGTTTTGTCTTGAAAAACTGTTTTTGACTATAGAGCTCTAAGAAGCAAAATTTCCATAGAAAGGTAAAATTTATAATCTTCTCGCACATGATCATCCTGTTTCAGTTTAGTCCCACTGAATTTAAAGCTAAAATGTTTTAACTAGTACGTTTTAGGTATAAAAATCCTTTCCTGAAGGTTTTTTTTTCCACCAAGAAGAAACAGAATAAGCATATATATTACTTTACACTATTGCTATTTCATTAACACAGATGATTGTTGGCTCTGGGTTTAAAAACACTTTTTTATCCAAACACAGCTAAAGAGAGATATTGTACAACTTGGATGTTACTATATCCAAATGCCTTATGAGGACCAAACAATAAGCAGAAGAATGAAACATATTGACACAGACGTAACAAAGACCTCTCTAGATTTGAATGATTTCTCTGATTTCTCTCATTTCTCAACTTTTGTATGATTTATTGTAATGTACTTGTTTCAGCTGAATTGGAAGCACTATTTTTGCTACCTTTTGCTCTATCTGCTTTTTGGCATGGTCTAGGAAGTATAAATACTTGAAAATTGATAGATAACAAAATAGAATGAAATTACCATTTCATCATCCAAAAAAATGATCTCTTCCAGTTACTTTTTGTTTTACTGAAACATTTTCATTTATTTGAAGATGGATTCTAGAATAAATGAATATACAAAGTTTCATTCGATGCAGAATGCTTAATCACATTATCAAGGTCAATAATGAAAACCTCAATGCATGTTAGTTTCCATTTACCTTTTTGCTACATAGTCTTTATAAAATGCCTATGCTAATCCTAACTACTTTCACATTTCCTTTGAAAACTGTAGAAGAGGAAAAGATATATTCCCATTAATATTTTTGAAATCTTCTCATAACATAATTGTACTGCTTTTCATACTTTATATAGTTTGCTAATAGATGCAATCAACTCATGAATATATACAGTGATAAAAAGGAAAAGTATGTAATCCATGTTGTTCACTATCTGTAAATCATGAGGAAAAAAATTTTTCAAGAAGCAACACTGTCACTGCTAGCCAAGCAGTTAATGGTATTTATAGTTAAATTAATTTATGTCAGCTATCAGAAACTCACAGAACACACATAGCCTTTAGAAGCACTTGTTTAGATCTCTCTCTGTACTTTATATTCTGATGCTTCACCATAAGATGATTTGTGAATTCATGAAACTTCAGGCTCTGCTAGGCTTATTTCCTGAGCTATGCTTGCCATTACCTCTTACTTTCGCTGAGAAGTCAGAGAAGACCCTGTTGAAGGACTATATCCACTTTGATGGCATGCCTCTTTTGTTTACAGCAATGGTCATCAGCAAGCTGCAATATGTGCACTTAGGGGACTGGATAACAACATGTACTTGTGATGCAGAGGGAAAAATGTATGTGTGGGGAATATATTTTCTCAGCAACAGATACAGTGGTGGTAACAATAAAAGTTGAAACTGGATAGCAGTTCAGTGGCTCATCAAACTGGAACACTGATCTCATTTCCTGCAAATCATTTTCCCCACATGCCTAATGGTTTGATCATCACTCATTTTTTTAAAAATTATCTAGCTGTGAAAAAGCCTGAATCTCTCCCTTATAGTGAATAAACTCTAAGGAAATAGGGTTTAAGAATTTTACATATCTTCTGAAAACATTTCCAATCCATATGAATCAAGACAAGGTTAATTGTGAAAACCCTCTGTTTAAGCTGCAGCACTTAAAATGGTTGCCTTGGTAAGAATGTAGAAAGACCAAGTCATAAACATAGCTAAAAAGCTGGAAAACTTTTTAATTATCAAAGGTGATAAGACCTTTGTCCAAGAAACAGCACTGCCACTACTAGCAATGATGGTAGTAGTCACGGTAGGGGGAACATTGAAGAGAAATCTCATGTCACTTCTGCTCAAGTACCTCCCTTTTTAGGCTAACAATTTTCTTGACAGTTTATACTCTTTGATAAAGAATAAACAAAACATCCCAGTCCCTCAGACTGAAATCTCCTATTTCTGCAATATTGTCGTCTCTGACCTGTTCTCAGACGCTTAGAGAAGACTATCCAGTTCCTCATCCTGAACAGAGAGTTGCACTTCTTGTTAGCTGTATAATATATGAGATCTCTAAATTTTATTTGTCTGCAAATTCATGCACATCTTTCTGCCATTCCAAATGATATTCAAGCACAGTAAGACTTTCACTGAGTTGAAACCTTTTATTTCAGTTGAGCTATAAAATAAAAGGAATGTCTAACTCATTGAGAAGTTTTCTTATGTTCCATTGGAAAATATCTGCCCATAAAATGTCTGAATAGCAACAATTTGTGTGTCCCATCCAAAAAAATCCAGCAGTGAATATAGTTAGAATGGAATTAATAAACACAATCAAATTTTGGCAGCTGTCCAAGTACAGCATATAATACTACTGTTCATGGCATGCACAAGGCAATGTTGGAAATAAAATTTAGTAGTTATAAAATAGAGTTAAAAACCTCTTGCTGTTATATATCTCCCATAATACATTAGGTAACATGATGTTTTAAAACCTCTAAATGAATTCTTTACAAGGCTGCTTTAGTTTTTGATAATGTGTAACAGTAAAAGTAATAGTAATACTTACCCTACCCTGCAAGGATCTCAAAGGGCATTTCAAAAGGAAATAAGTACCATTATCTCCACATTAGATAGAGAAACTGAGGTAGGAACAAGGTATGTTATTATCGCATGGCAATAAATAAACTGATAAGAACGCAACCTGTGCCTCCTAGAATTTATACTCATCTTCTTCTTGCTGAGTAACATTGCCTCCATAATTTTTTCTAAGCAATCCATGTCTTTCAGTACATTGTTTATCACTATGAGTGTTTTCAAAACACTGTTTGATCACTCTCCAGTCACTATTTGCACCCTTTGTCCTAATCTTCATGTAATCCCTTCAGCCATAACTGCCTCATCCAATGTATCATATTCACAAGGCACTGAAAGTTGTATCAGAGAAGCATAGACCTGTAAAAGACATCATAGTATCTGCTATTACCATGAAATTGTGGAACTTTTCACAGAAATCAAAAGCTCTTGATGATTCCTACAGTTAGTAGAGTGCTTTCTCATTGAATGAGAAGGATATCTGAGGTGGCACAAAGCAGAGAGGGAATATTTATGCAGGAGCAGTGCAGAGACTCTTGTGAAACAATCACAGGGATCACCTCAGTCAAAGATAATTCTAAGAACCAAATTATGCAGAGAGATGCTTTGTTAACATCTCTGCAGAACAGCAAAGAATTACAATTTTACCTGAAAGAGATTTTCACTCTCTTAAGGAATTTCAGTATACCTTTCCTGGAAAGCTGAGGTAAATCACAGTGCACCTGTCAGTGGCATGAGAAAGAGTGATAGCACTGTGTGAAAACTAACAGACAAACATTACAACTTGTGGTCTTCTGGTTTTTAAATTCTATTGAGAAACAATATTCATCTATTATCTTCAGAAATTGTTGTTCCTCTATAGTAACACCAAATGTTTCTGCACAACAAGAATTTTAACACCACGTAGAATTTTTCTTCCTATTGGCATCTTGTTATCTTTTCAATCAGATTTATGGCCAAATAAATTACTAGAACTGCCGTTTTGAATAATAGAAAAGTCAAAGGGGTTTTTAAAGTTGGAGACATTGAAAGACGTGTTTGTTTGGTTATTTTTTTCTTAACAGCTGAGTAGTTTTTTGAGAACTCTTATTACAGCTAGAACTGGAACATGTCAGATTTTGAACTTCAAATACCATTTCACACAATTCTAAAAATTAAATTTCAAATTTAAATGGCTTAATCAGTAAATATATCACCTTGTAGCTCTAAGAGAACTTACAGCAGAACTTGTCTTTCAGCTACCTTGACAATATTAGTGACAGCAAAAAAATTTAGCAGTTCAGGTATTGTTATAATTAATCTAATGGCCTTTCTCCCTCTCAAACATAGGTCATTGTGGCCATCAAGTTATGATAGCAGCATGCAAATTATTTCATGGTCTCATATGCAATAAGCCCTTTCTCATCATTTTCAAATGAAGAGCCTGGGCAGCAAGTTGAATATTCTAAGGATGTATCACTGTTTCCTTTTCCTGCTCTTGTACTCTTTACTACACATCTACTCTTGGCCACAATTTCATTTGGAATATAAGGATGGACAGACTTAATATGATCTGGCACTGCTCTTCTTATTAGAGGACATTATAACAGACAGCAAATTGTTAAGCAGTATCAGTACTGGTCTCTCTGTTGATGATACCAAGAACTGAACAAGAACTGAACTGCTAAAAATTTGTTCTCTACACATGGCTTGAAACTTGGAGGGAGGAGAGGTAACTAACATACGCTCTACCATTATAAACACTTTTCTTGTCCTGTGAAAAAAGCAAGCTTTCAAACTGTCATTTTGTAAGTACATCAAATACATGCACTTTCACACTGAAGAGCGAAATTTCAGCACAAGTACTTGAAATTAGTTGTTTTGTGAGATTATTTGGTTACATATGCAGTAACTGTGGATTTGTAATACTATAAACAACTGGTATAACATAAGATAGTAAACATTCTCAAAACAGAGGCATCAACCTACTTTCAAACCAGCCTCACATAAAAATGGCAACAAGATAGGATGTCAATACATCTGAAAGCCAATAATAACATCATGCTGTGTTCTGCTATTAAAAATAAACTTTAAAAAATTCAGGGATAAAGGTAGTATGTTCATCATTAGTCCTCTGCCTGCAAATACAAAGACAACTAACCCCAACAGCTCAAATGCCCTCAGGTTTCATGCTCAGGTCTGAGAAAAGTTGGTTCCTACACAAGCAAGACCCAGGGTTGGAGCTACAAAGGTGTTTTGAGCTGGAGCACAGGTCCAGCAGTGATTCTGTGAGGAGCATATGCAGAATCCTCTGTCATTACTTCAGGAAATGACAAGGTTTTGGCATCATAATTTAACATTGCAGTGTGGTCTCAATCATTTTATATAACATTGTTTTACCATTGTCTTGACATAGTAAAGTGGTCTCCATAGACTTACATTGGCATAATTTTGCCATCGTCTTGACACTGTAATACAGTCTCTATAGACTTGAATTGAATTTTTGTCATTGTCTTGAAATTGTAATGTCCTCTTCCCAGGCTTGTCTTCATAAGCACATCCTCACCATTATGTGATCCTCATTCTGAAACCACTGGGCACTTTTTCTATTAAACTTTGGAAATGATACTGCTTGAAAGCTGATCCTTGCATGTAATCAGTGACTGTTTTAAAGCCCCTATCATTGTTTTACAGGGTTTAAAAGAATTTATCAAATCAGAAGTTGTTCCAAGAAAACTAGCACACTAGTATGCTGAAAGTACATGCAAATGCACTAGACATTTGTACATTTAAGTTCAATGTTGTCTGGCTTTTTCGGTTAGGCCAGGTCATAATGGTTTTGATTCTGTATCGTCTACTCTGTAGGGCTGCTTAGAACCCTTGATAAAACAGCATGAATTGATTAAATTAAGGATACTTTGCAAAAACAGTGAATCTCTGCAGCTCAAGGTCACTTCAATCATCTTGTTTTTATGAAGAGCAACCAAGAATTTTCTGTCTTCTGTTGTATAGATCTGTTCAGGACAATTTAATTTTAGGGATTGCTACTACTTAATAGTAAAATACTCTTCTTAATAGTAAAATACTGAACCAACATAGCCATTCAGCTTTTCTTCCTCTGAACAAAAAGCACAAATTAAAATACTTTCTTTCCTTCATCAAGATGACAGCAATATTCCACATATAAATGCTTTCGGATTTTTTCTTCATTTTAACAAATGCCATTTGAGTCTTTTTCTTGCAGTGTCAAACATGGTGAAATAATACTTTAAAGAAGAAACAGTGCTCAATATTTGCTGAATACTTACAAGTAAGTGATGCTGACTACTGAACTAGAAAATTCTTTGTTTTTTTCACCAATATAAGGTATGTGACTCTTTAGGATGGTGTTATGCCTGGCCAGGAACTGGACTCTATGGTCCTTGGGGGTCCTTTCCAACTCAGCATACTCCATGATTCCGTAATTTCTAAAGGAAGATGTTTCCTTTCTAAAGGGTGTTTTCCTTACACTGCTTATTGAACATAAGACGAACTCATTTATACTTTAGGCAGTCTAGAGAAATTTGTTTGTAATCAGTCAACTAGCCTGATAGTCAACTTACCGGTATCCTCTTCCCCTCTGTGCCCTGAAACATTCTTACAGAAATGTAGGGAACTCTTCACTGAACCACAGCTGAAAGAAACAACTGTGACATGACAAAGTATAACATTTTTACGAACATTAAGTTCAGCACAATATTCATGCAATCTTTTCCTTCGAAGGTGCAGGTGAAATGGCTTTTGCTTTACTAGTAACAAATTGCAGGCATAGAAGAAGAGTGAAGTTAATTTTAATGATGTATGAAATGATTAATGTCATCAAGAATAAAGAGATTTTGCCTGACAATTTGGAATGCAGAAATAATAGAACAGGATACTGACATTCACAAGTTGATGGTGTATCTTAATTGAAACTGAAAAGTAATAAGGTGGCACCCTTGTGTTAGAGAGGGTGCATCAGACACCTAAACACAGTGCTTATGGACAGCCAGAAATGCTTGGGTGCTCTGCCTCTACCCACTCTGCCCAGTCTGGAGGGGTACAGAGTTCCTGAAGGTCTTATCTTCTATCTGCCAGCTCTTGCAGAAGCGTTGCAATAACCCAAGGCACTTCAAATGGCTCCAGATACCTGTGCTTCTGCATCTAAATCACATCCTGGAACTTAAATTAAATTTAGATTATTTGGGCTTTCACTGACTTATGTCAGTGAAGTGAAAACAACAGGAGTAATGTTAATGTGTTTTTGATAGCATGTAAATGCTTCTTGTGGCAAGCACAATTTATGCGATTTGCCTACTAAAGGTGGTGCAAGATTTTTTAAAACAGAACTTCAGGATAAAGCTTAATAAAAGAAAATAGTTGAAAATGAAAAAATAAAATGTGTATCAGAAAAAAAAGCAGTCAGGACAATTTTAATAATTTTCCTGTTCTTTTAGAAACCTCAATGATACAGGAATGATTTGACCTAAAACCTGTTCTTCCTCTCAGAACTTAACACTCTCTTTTCTTTGTATCAAAATAGCATTTGTCATAATAAGATGCAAAGTAACTGAATGGTATGTAACACAACGTGACACAATACAGTTAACAGAATACATTTAAAGAACAACATTCTTTTATTCTCAAATCAGATAGCCACTGTCATTTCAGAGAACAGGTATGTAATTATAAGTATGTGTGTGGACTCATGCAGAGCAGACAATGAGATGTCTTGGCTACTTGCAAAGCAGCAGTAGCTTGTGAACTGTGGTTCACTGAATTTCTAGATTATTTGAGGGCAGTTTGTCACATCTCTAGATTTTTTTTAATGAGTTTTTTTTGCATTTATCAAGCTCCATGTTCATTGCTTTGTAAAATTCTATTTGTCCAATTCCCATCTAATACTTCTGAACTTTTCCAAGTAAAATTAGCTAGTGTCTGAGGAAATCCATATCCATATATATGCACACACACACATATACATATATATATATGCATATATACAAAATTTAGCCTTGCAAAGATTTTCTACCGACAAATTAGACCAATAGCAGCAAATTTACGGTGTTGAATTGAAACATCATAACAAGAAAGATGACCGGAATTATCCACTTAGTTCAAGTAGTGGCAAAATAGGACACCAGAGAGAAATTTATGGTAGTTTCTACAATACCTATTATCCTATTTAGGCCCTGATCCTATAATTGGGTTTGCCCAAGTGGATCTGATTGCAGGACAAGAGCTATATATCGTATGCTTTTCAGGGTACAGGCAATTGGGATTTTTTTTTTTTTTTTCTGTTTGAGGGGGTTTTTAACATTGTAGGTGAGGCCTAGAGCAAAGCAGATGCTACTGCAACAAAAGATGAAATAAGTCAATACAAAAATTTTCATCTTTTCACTGTGTAATGAAGGTCTGTAGATATATTGTATCAGCACTGGCTATGAAAATAAGAAGACATTGAAAGATAAAGAGTGTATCCAGAGAGTTTGGGTCTTTATTTCAGTCCATGGTAGAAATAGCGAGGGATTCTTGCCTTAATAATAACTGCAGTTTAATAGTGATTTATCAAAGCATCTGTCTGAAATTTCAACATGGGCAGCCCAGAATCTCTGACTGTAAATAGTAATATTTAATATCTCACACTTCCCTAAGACTTTTCAACCAAGGATGTTAAAATGCTTTACAAATATTAATTAAGGCTTAATTAAGCAATTAATCAACTGTGTCATATTACTTTATAATTATGATTTATATTGCTCCCAGTGTGTGGTAGGCAATTTGTAGATATATGAATGAATCTTGTCCTGAAATGTAGAAATGTGTTTTTTTCCTTGTTAATCATGACCCACAGAATCAAATATTTCACTCTCATCATCATCTTCAAGCTTTGTAGTGTGATTATCACCAATTAAGAGCAAACATCTCTGTGTTGGACAAGGTCCTGTCCATGGTGATTTTTGTGGTAGGTTCCTTTCAACCATCTTTACATCTCTCCCAGTTTATATTTTGTGCAGAGGTCTGAAGCTGGGAAGTGTCACAGTGACTGTGGCTGTGCAATCCAGGCATTTTCATCTTTTCTGTGATCTCTTTGTTCTGTGGTACCTTTGGGAAACACCATCTAGGGGTTGCTCTACACCACAGGCACATCTTAAAAGCATTTCCAAGAGCAGTGGCTTAACTGTGTTGCAGACTGGCCCTGCCCAATAAATGTCTACCATGCAGCAGTGTAAACTCCCTCTCCCTGTAAAAGACCACCAACCTGATTTAACAGTGTTGTGGAAAGAGCTGCATTTTTCCAAGGAATGCCTCACAAGAAACGTATTTCCACAGCTTCCCTCTTTTGTAGTCCCTGAAAAATACAATTGACCTCCATTTTACGGTGAGTCTTTGGCACAAAAGTTAGCAGGGAACACTGCTCATATACTATTGATTCTTTCTACAGTTGATTAAATAATACAAATAAAAACACACATGAATACACTGCTTGGGATTAAAGAAGGGAGATTAAATTTAGATAATATACGCAACAAATAATTTAGTGAGTTCTATTCACAGGGTGAATATTTTTGAAGTGATAGTGTGGAATTTTTTTTTCCTTTAATCTACATAAGCACCAAGTTACTCCAAATGGCTGCTCAGTGTCCCAGAAATGCACAGTTCACAGTGCACGTGTCCAGGGGTGCAGTGCCTGCCTGGGGTCAGAGCTGCACTGATAACACCACAGCTGTCCTCCTGTGCAAGCCTGAGAAGTGCCTCCCACCACTGAAGCCTGACAGGTCTATTTCACATCAGGGATTTTTTTGCATGTGATCACAACTCTTCTTCAGATGCCACTAATCCAGTAAGCAATATCTTCTCAGAGCTATGAAGACTTAATGGAGACAGAATTTAACAGGGACTAAGAAGAAGGGTACATTTCCTCAGCTGGCTCAGATTTCTACAATCGTTAGCCTGCCATTACTTAATATTTATCAAATACTAAGCTTTTGCTTTTATTTATCAATCATTTTTATATAATAAATATTACACTTTTCCTTAATATTTATCAAAGCACAGCCCTACAAGGCACTGTCAGGATGTTGTGAAAATAGAATTCATATGTGATTGTGAAGCTTTCCCTTATTACCATAGTGTTGAAGGTCACACGAGTGAAACAAATTAAAAGGCCATTTCTTCTAATCAGTATGCATCTTTACCTCTTGCTATTAACATTTTTTCCTAAAAAAAAAAAATTAATGGGTATGTTTACCATTTTACTTAAGTGCAATGTAAAAAACCTTGGTATTTTAAGAGGAGTTAATTATATCATGTGGAACAAATTTGGATGTGGTTAAATAACAATTTCTTAAAGGTTTCTATAATTTTCAGCAAGTCTGAAAACACATGAATGAAAAAACTCCTAAATATGCACTAGAACTTGTAATGATATCAGTCTGCCATTAAAGAGAATCTGCATTTGTGCCTTGATTATATTGTAAACCTTCAAGCTCTAATCCATTATTAAAACAAGAATAGAATATAAATTTTTTCACAACATTCTTAGGATTGAATCTTCTGGATATTTACAACCCTTGATGCTTGCATTGAGAGGTCTGTATACACATTTGAAGAAATAAAAAACTGCCGACTTTTAAAGGAATTGAATAGAATCCTGAGGAAACAGAAATTGAAGCATCTTTGCTGATGCTCATAGAAAGGAAAAAAAAAAAATAGCAAAATTGGTTACAAATCTCAGTTCATACCAATTCTAAGGCTAGAAATTCCTGCAGATACTGGACTCCTCCTGATGGATGATATGCACGAACTAGGTCATTTGCTACAACATATCCTATGAACTTCCTTAGGCACTCTACCTTCTCTTTTTATAGAGTGAAATAATGCAGGGATCAAGACATGAAGCAGAGGATTTTAAACAATGCACTTGAAATTCCATGGTTTGCATTTTAGGGAGAAAGATGATGAACTGAAGTAAAAGAGAATTAATATATTCATGATTTCTAGGAAAATTCATGCATATATCAAGTTATATGTAATATATTAGTTTTGCTTTTGATCCAAAGAGATAATTATTACTACTAAAATATTCCTGCTTAGTTAACAAGATATTTTAATGGGCTTTGAAAACCTAAAGGTAAAAGGCCGAAAGTCTACAGTGAACATCAGGGCATGGGGAAGACTCTCTAGCAGATTAACTGCCTTGATAAAATGAGGTTATATTTCTTTATGTCTGTATACAGGCTGTTCGTACTCATGGGTGTATAACTTGGCAATATAGCCTGCAGAAAATGGAAAATATAAAATTAAACTGTAAAACAAGATTTTACTAATTCTCATTTAGATTTTACTAATTCTTTCAGATATACCTGTGAATCAATCCTTCATGTCAGCTAGAGCTGTGGATAAACAGATCAGAAATAGGACTTTGATTTTTCTTTAAATACTATGAAAGTTCCACATATGGCAAAGTAAAATGGCCATGTGTTTGTACAAAAGTTCATCTAATATAAACACTCAAAGATGAAGGAAAATATAAAACATATTTTTTGCTTATTCCTAAAAGAAAGAAGCAATTGTCACCATTATAAGACTTATCAGTCATAGATACACAAAAGCAAAAACATTTTAAATATTCAATATTCATGCCAAATGTATGCTTCAAGACATATTTCATTTGAATTTTTTTTTGTTTGTTTCATTCTAATCTTTGAAGGATTCAGCAAAGTTATGGCATAAAACATTGTATTTCCTAGAAGCTCTCTGTTTATTACTGTAGCTGCTCTTTATCATTTTGCACTGTAGTAGCCACTGTGCATCAGCAGCTTTTCTGGCACTGTATTGTCTAGAACTACTAAGGAAGATGTCTGTTCACTAAGAATCTGTCTAGCACATTATTCTGATATGCCCCATAAGTTAGCAGATCAATAGTTAAAAAAAAAACAACAAACTTTGCTTTCTGATATTGCATGTCCTTTGTTGCTTCAACCATTAACATTTGTGAGCTGCCGTCAGTAATTTCTTTAATGAGAGTGTTGTGGTTTTCTTTAGGAAATGTAACTGTCAGGCATTTTACATTTGTCCCTACTAATAATTCCCCAGGCCTTTATTAAAGAGATTTACAGATTTCTTAAATCCACAGTCCTGCATCACTCAGATACACAGTTCTAATAAAATGATAAATTACATTTTATTCTTCGCCTTATCCTTACAAATGAACAAATTAAAAAAATGTTTACTGAGCAGTCTAGCAGAAGGTAACAAATTAAATGCTACTATTTTCCATCCCTTTTAATACAAGCAATACAGAAACACAGGAAGCAATGTACAATGCTATGATTTAAAGCACATTTTTAAAGTTAAATTGAAATTTTCAAAAGAGAAAATAAAACATTGACTGTAAACATGATTTTTATCCCAGATATGAGGATGGATGCTTATACAGTATTTTCTTGCAGCTGTTTTGGTGGGAGGGGTTCGGGGGTTTATTCTCTTCCCGTAAGAAAAATTGTTAAATTGTTAGTGGTAATTTTGCATAAATCTTTCTTTCAGTTAGTTTTAACAAATACAATCAAACAAATGAACTGAAGATCAATACTACTGAAATACTATAATAAATTTAAAACTCCAGCCATTAAAAAAAAGAA
>VXBB01004567.1:270986-274708 GCA_013399915.1 Illadopsis cleaveri
TGAAGACATTTCTAAGATGATTTCACAACAGAGCAGAGAAGGACACCTGAGCCCAGCTCCTTTATAGCTGCTCATAATATATGGAAATCCATTAAAATCTGACCAATATACTAGTTTTGTATTTGCATATCTGATTAAAGTGCTATGCTAAAAAATTGTCTTTTTTAATTGTTCGCATCGCGTGTTCTGGTTTAATAGCTTAACTAATACAGAAGATATTGTAACTTTGAGCTCTTATTCAGTGGTTGTTAATAGCACTCATCAGGTATGAAAGACTGGAATTAAAACTGTTTGTTGACAAGAAGAATAAATCTTATAAGGTCTTTATGTTCATTTTGTTAAGAAATGATTCACAGACAAAAAGCAGGTATTGATTTTAGCAAATTAAGGAGACCGGAATATGTATCAGGACTTATTTAAATATCCTAAATTCTGCTTAAAAGCACAAGTTGCTGGCTCTGCAAAATTCTGGAAATGCACCCTGCCGTTTGTACTAATTGGTGGGAAATTCGGGCCTGTGTCAAAGACAACTAATTGTCTGCTGAAAATAGCTCGTTTCTGACATCAGTATATACCACACCCCTATATCACATGGGGAGGGTTTCAAAAAGTGTTATATATTGTCATGGTAATTATAATTGGGTTATATGTACCCAAGGTACAGAACCCATACAAGGTGATGGCATAAAAGAGGGTCTTATAAATGAGACTGTAGGGCATTTAACTAAACAATTGCATACAGAATAAAGAGCTTACATAAAAGTGTGTATTATGTAGATCTTAGAAACCTGTGTCTCTGAGAAGACACTATTTTGACCATAATGCATTCTGTCATGTGAGATAAAATGCAGAGAACATTTACATTTCACCCACTCACTGAGCTTCTATCACATGGCTCGCATTTTTCTCACATCAATAGGCATCTTTTTAAACATTATATTCATGTCTGTCTCTCTTGATGGCAAATAAAATTCAATAAATAAAATGCTTTATGATAAATATGTTAGATTTAAGAAGCAGTTGTGATAAAATGCTCAGGTTTTCAAAAAAGATTTGTTTAAACAAATAAATTTAACAAGACTTGTACACAAGCTCAATATATATTAATATACTGTAGATGATGCACAATAACATAATGACCCAAAAGGGCATTTGCACGGTTTTTCACACTGCTTAACTTACTGCTAAGTAAGACAAATAATCAACAGAACTTGGACTCAGTGACTCTGTAGATCAGATCAACATATGACTGCTGCAACTGCATGACTTGCCAGGGCGTTTCACACCAGCCACAGCTAGAGATAGCTACTGTAGAGCAGGGGACAGGCTAGCTACAAAACCATCAACAAGTCTATTGTCACTTGGAATCCTGTAACAGATCACCAAATATTTTTATCAATACTGTAACACACAGCACACTCTTTTGCAGTCACAAACCAGATTGGGGTACTTGGCAAACCAATAATTCGTAATAAAATATAATTAGTGCATGCAATTTAAATGTCTTACTATGTTCCTGCTAATAATCTCCTTTTGGGCAATTTGAAATTGCACAGTTAGTGTGCATCATACAGTTAAACAAATAGAAAACTTACTGCAAAACAGTGTCATTTTACATTTTTGCTTCTAGCTTCTGCAAGGTATTTGTTTCTCCAATATTATCCCTAGTTTACTTTTTTTTTCTTTCTTTGGAAAATATAAAGCATATAAAANATTTGAGTAAGATAGTTCCATAGGTCACACAAAAAAAAATGAACCAAGACCTCTCAATTCTCAGTGCAATGGCTAAAGTACATGTCAGCCTTCTTGAAATTTTGGGGGATTCTACTCCCCAAAGCACAAGGCTCAAGCATACACTTTAATTTCCACAGATTTTAATCAGGTAAAATAGGTTACATATGGAGACACAAATAATTGATGTAGGGTAGCTACATCTGTTTTACATTTAAGTTTTTAATTGAAAAAAAAAAATCCAAACTCCCCTCCCCCAACTATTTTTTAGATAAATATGCAACACCCCTGAAATAGCAGGGTTTCATGAGCACCTACCATCCTAGCTATTCACTTTCTTCCAGCCGTGCCAGGCAAGGCTCTTAAACTACAGAATGATCATGTCTCATTTCAGATCAGACCAGTTTTGCATAGTAAGTCACACAGCTAGATGGAGAAGCAGGTTGAAGATAGACCATAACTGCAGGAAAATATTAAAGGCTAATATCACTTTCTTACTCTCCTCTTAATGTGATGTCAGGCTGTATCTGCAGGCATGCTCATGCTTGTGAACTAGGGATAAGTTACAGTGGCAAGAGCCATTGCTGTAAGAAACAATTTTCTTCTACTGCTAGAGAGTGACAAAGGCTTTCTTAAGCTTCAGAAAAGCACTTCTTGTTTGAAATGGAGCTGTTGCTGCTGCCACATCTCTCAACTTCCTCAACAAAATGCGAGGTAGTGCACCTTGCCGTGAAGGCAAATTGCTTAACATTCATCTCAATGTTTGATCTATGTGCATCTGAATTATACATTGCTCAGAGGCCAGTTATCCATGGCAGGCTTCAGGGTTCCCCAGTAGCCTTGCCTATTCCAAATGTTCTACATGGTGTATTGCCACGCACAAGCTTCCCATTGCTCATTCAATGGCCAAATAACACCAAATAACACAGTAATTTTATCCCTTGATGCATTTGTCTCTGGAACATGTTCACAACAGTCTTAGTTCTGTGTTCCCAGTTAGCACTGTGTTAAAATGCTTCTCAAATAGATCCTGTTTGCAGATGTCACAAAGGAGAAAGCACCATTTGATCCCATAGTATTACCATACTGAATTTGGCTGGACTTCTGGCAGGATGGTTTAGGTGTGGTTGGCCATGTCTTGGGCCTGGGAGCAGTGTTTAATGACTGATCAAAATTCCCTTCAGCTCAATTTTTTTGTTCCTGCAGAATTTGTCGAGTCATTCAAATCACAAAATTGACTTTAGAACACAAAATAGTCAGAAACAAATTAACCTACCGGAAGTTTTTATATTTATTTTCTGGAATCTAGACCTTTAATTCTAACTTTCAAGCTTTAGTTCATTGGCACAAGACATGGCCAATCACACCTATACTTTAAAATACAAAATCCCCACATTTCAAACACTTGTTAATGCATGTTCTTTGTTTTTATTGCTTCATGCAAAGCAGATAAGATATCATGAGANATACAGTTAAACAAATAGAAAACTTACTGCAAAACAGTGTCATTTTACATTTTTGCTTCTAGCTTCTGCAAGGTATTTGTTTCTCCAATATTATCCCTAGTTTACTTTTTTTTTCTTTCTTTGGAAAATATAAAGCATATAAAAAGTAAAGAATCTTGCTGTATAATTGAATTGGTTTTATTTAGGTTTCAACATATTGGTTTCCTACTTTTTTTCTAAGTAACTACTTTTAAAGAGATTTTTTAATGTTTCATTATTATTTCCCTTATGGAACTTCCAGAAAAATCAAACAGATAAGGTGCCTCTTGGCATTTTTAGAAATATAAATTATGAAAGGGCCCAGGACTGCTTCAAAGAGCTTAGAATACAAACAATATTATTTTTATTTTTATTTTTATTTTTATTTATTTTTATTTTTATTTTTATTTTTATTTTTATTTTTATTTACATTTGAGTAAGATAGTTCCATAGGTCTCACAAAAAAAAATGAACCAAGACCTCTCAATTCTCAGTGCAATGGCTAAA
>VXBB01004567.1:274912-294233 GCA_013399915.1 Illadopsis cleaveri
TCATCTCAATGTTTGATCTATGTGCATCTGAATTATACATTGCTCAGAGGCCAGTTATCCATGGCAGGCTTCAGGGTTCCCCAGTAGCCTTGCCTATTCCAAATGTTCTACATGGTGTATTGCCACGCACAAGCTTCCCATTGCTCATTCAATGGCCAAATAACACCAAATAACACAGTAATTTTATCCCTTGATGCATTTGTCTCTGGAACATGTTCACAACAGTCTTAGTTCTGTGTTCCCAGTTAGCACTGTGTTAAAATGCTTCTCAAATAGATCCTGTTTGCAGATGTCACAAAGGAGAAAGCACCATTTGATCCCATAGTATTACCATACTGAATTTGGCTGGACTTCTGGCAGGATGGTTTAGGTGTGGTTGGCCATGTCTTGGGCCTGGGAGCAGTGTTTAATGACTGATCAAAATTCCCTTCAGCTCAATTTTTTTGTTCCTGCAGAATTTGTCGAGTCATTCAAATCACAAAATTGACTTTAGAACACAAAATAGTCAGAAACAAATTAACCTACCGGAAGTTTTTATATTTATTTTCTGGAATCTAGACCTTTAATTCTAACTTTCAAGCTTTAGTTCATTGGCACAAGACATGGCCAATCACACCTATACTTTAAAATACAAAATCCCCACATTTCAAACACTTGTTAATGCATGTTCTTTGTTTTTATTGCTTCATGCAAAGCAGATAAGATATCATGAGATCCATTATGAATTAAGAGTTTGAGAACAATTGTCTAGCAGGAATTATCTAAGATGATGTGCTGGAACTAAGAGACTGATATCTGAAAAAGTATTCTAAAAATCTGAAATTTATATTGAAGTTCTTTATATAGGTTAGTCACCTATAGTGCTGAAATGTAATTTCTGGGTGCGTTGGGAAGGAATAATAAGGGACCATCAGGATTAGAAGGTGGAAGAGACATTTTAATCCTTGCAGGGGACTCAATTAAAAACATCACCACCACACCACGACTACTACGCCCAATAATTGTACTTCAAATTTTGATAACTTGCTTTAGAATATTTTTTCTTAAAAAACCTAAAAATAATGTTTCCTGTTGGGATTACACTGAAAATTTTTTTAAATGAAATTATTTTAAAATTTTGCTTGGAAAAGAAAGATTAAGCTGTTTTTGAAACATTTCCCCGCAATGAAAAATGAGTTAATAATTACAGTCCTGTATTTGGTGGTGAAGCTTAAATGCAGTTGCCCAGACTTACAAATTACAAATTAAGTTTCATCTCAGTATATTCCTACTTTTTTATGCTATTAAAATTTCACATACTTCAAAACAGAATAGATATAGCTTTTCATTTAGATAAAGTTCTTAATGTAGTTGGCAATCATTTCTTAATCCTGGAGACAAACTTGCAATAGTGTTAAGGTTCATGAAACTCTGATCAAAAGTTACTCAATCAGGCTGACTAGTACCACTTCTTTTGAGACAGGTTTTTCTGATGTCTCAGCTTCTCACTTTTGAAGCTCCATGTGTTTCTTTGTACTCTCATGTTCATGTAAAGGAACCACTTTTCTCTGCAAAAAGGATTTCTGGTTAGAAACCTGTTTTCTTGCCCTTGCCACATCAGAATCCTGCCAAAGAGGGACAGGAGGTGTAGAGTGCAGTGAGGAGGTCAGGGGACGGCAAAAGAGATGCCGACATAGACTACAGCTTTCTTTTTAAAACAATTGCCACACATCCTGCCCTGCAAAAACACTTGCTTTCAGAGAAATTTTTTAAATTATAGCAGAAGTTATTCCTGGAAAATTCCTTGGCTTTTAGTTAGTATCCAGTGAGCTTAGAAAGTAGGGAAGTAATAAAGTCACTAACAAATATTTTGCCTGAAGAAATGCACAGACTGGACAAGCTTTGAAAAAATAGTAATTTTCCCTGTTGAAACTAGTCCAGATTCCCACTGTTTTCCAATGGGACTACAAATAGAATTGTGTCTCATCCTATTACTCATTTTAACATTGATTTAGGATAACTATCACTCCTTTCATGATTACTGTCATTTTTGATTATTTCAGTGTCTAGGAAAAATAGTCGCCTACCATGACTCCACTCTGCTATGTCATGTCTCAAAACAGAGACTTTTTTTTCTATTTTAGGTTTATAAATCCACTAAGACACCCATATTTAGCTATTAGACATATAATTTGGGTTTGTTTACATGGTACAGAGCTGTAGTTTTCAACAACTCTTGTTCCTCACAGCAAGATATAAAAAATTGTCCACATTTAAAGGTCTAATCTAGGACTTGGATGACCCCAGTGTCAGTTCCCCACAGTGCCAAAGACATGATTAGACCTACAAAAGCATCCTCACATAGGGTAAGTCACAAAATTATTGGGCTTTTTTGCACGATCTTAGCAGCCACTGCTGCAACTCTCCATGAGAATGACATGGGGACTTCTCAAACACGTGGTCTCCATTGCTGACTCCCCCTGCTTCTACAAATCCTCCATTTTTTCCTTGGCTCTGTTTCACCAGAAAAGATTATAGAGCATTCTAGAACCTTGTTTCTAGGCCAAGTATTGTTCTGAATGATGAACTGAATTTGAGAAATCTAGTATATCAATGGTATTTACTTTGTCAAGTACTTTGTCTTCTGGACTATTGTATAAATAGAGGGGATCTTGACACAGCTATTACACCTAACTTTTAGTCTAAACAATAAACATGCTTTACGTGATAGATAAAATATATATTATTTTCTAGAGCTTGCATGAAATTTTGCAACAAAATCCACCAGCCTCTTAACACTCTGGCAGGTCACAACAAGCAAGGTCTGTAGCTTTTCCCCATTCCTCCAGCTGGCAGCAATTTTATATCTTTGTTATGTTCCTCTTCAAAGGCATGTGGGGCAGCAAAAGGGAACTTGCTCATGCCCTTGGAGCACTCACAATCTTGCCTGCCCCTGTCAGGGCTCCCCAAGCCTCCCACCACTCTGTCCATGGCCCAGGACACTGTGTCAGCCATGTGAGACCATGTGGCTCAGGGGGGACTGAAAGAAAACCTCTGCTTGAAGGGGCAGAGTGATTGAAAAGCATTTCCAGGACTGTCATAAGGAAGCAGCCTAACCCCTGATGCTATGGGAGATTTCTTTACAGACCCTGTAGACTTCTGAATTTTTGTTAAGTTTGTTCTTCAGGTTTGTGTCCAAGTAAAATCTAGCTTTAAAGCCAGAGGGATTTGTTGTTTTATGGTTGTGTTTTAAAACCACCCTTTTTTAGAACTTTGGGATATTCACTTAAAGGAAATTTTTTTGGCAGAAATTCCTGACAAAGTTCTGTTATTCCTCTCAGACAAAGATCTGTGCTGTGAAAAAAGTTCTAGTGAGTCATTATTCATCACCCCATTCCACCCCAGCAAAGCACAAGTTCCACTTTACATCTCCATTAACCCCACTTCTGCTGAATTCCTGCCTCTTCCATCATTACACACTGCACAAGACAGCCTCTGAGGTAGCCCAGTGCAATGGTTTGCATTTCACCTTCTAAATGCAGAAAACTTACTTTTATAGTAAGATAAACTCTGATCCAATGGAATAGACTTTAAGAACCTTGTAAAATGAGTTTTAATCTGAGAAATAAATCCATCACTTTTCAGTCTTTTGGAGTCTCTGGCAAGACCCTACAGTTATGTCAATGAAGAGTTTGGGCTGCTTAAGATCTGCATTTTTATACATTCTTAATAACTTATATTTTGTGAGAACATTTTCAAATTACAAACAAAGTCACAATACTGGCACAAACTTCTTCATATTCATATTCTGAAGGTCATATGAAAGTATGTTGCGCTTTCCTGCAAACACATTGAAGTCTCTGACATTAGAAGTCTCTGACAATTTATCTGAGACAAAGAGGTTGCTGGGGAAGCTTTCTAACCCCCTCAATTGTTATGCAAATAGTTAAAATATTGAAATGAATTTAAGGAGTTATACTCATACACGTCAGTCCTGTTATAATTTGGAGACAATGAATAATATATTTCAGACAAAGTGAAGGCAGCTATAGATGTAAACTAAAATAGGAAAATTACGCCCACCAGGCATTTAAATTTAGGAGCAGAATAAATTATCCATACATTAAAAGGTTCATATATTTCAAAGAAAGCATAAAAAAGTTTAAAAAATAACTGAGAAAATGTAACAAAAAGCAGAATAATTCCAAATGTGATCAAAGCTGGTGTGAAAACCTATTAAATGGATATCTCTATTGCACAAAAATCATAAAATAGTACTTTCAGAGATTTATTTTTTTAACAGATATTCACTTAGAGTGTCTGCTGTTTTATGAAACAAGTTTTAATCTGGTAAATAAATTTTTAAAAAACATTAAAACAACGGTTTTTATGCATTCAAATTTCTATTGCTTTTTTTAATCTTTTGCCACAATGGACACATTGTTTTTAATCAAGTGTACTCTTTTATCTGGTATTCTTCCAAAAGGACTTCCATACAGTCTTGTATGATTCAGTTCACTGCATATGCTATTTTTGCATATATATTAGTTAAAATGCTCACTCAGAGTATTTGATGAAACCCCCCAAATACCTCAATCCTTTTTACATGTTGAAAAGCTGATTCTCCCAACATTTATTAGGGTCTTAGTCAATTGTATATGTAGCACTTCTAAACCTGAGCCACTGCCACACAGTATCTGAACTGCTACTGTCCTGATTTTATAACAGATTTTTTTAAAAATACATGAACAGAGCTTCATGTTTTTTCATTAAGGTGGCTTTAGAATTAAGAATAGAGGACGTGCTCTGATTCATGCTATGACTTAAAAATAACCCTATAAACAAATTTTTTCAGACCTCCAGTGAACGGAACTAATGATATATACTTTCCAGAGGGGAACAGACACATCACTATTTAATATTGCCATTTAACATTGCTATTTAACAGAGATTGCATTGCACTTCCCAGCTTCGAATGGGATGAGCTTCTTTGTACCCTCATTCTGAGAGAATGAATACTTTCGAATGAATCCAACCAAGACAACCCACACTGGTGTGACAGGGACAGAGACACAGTTCTGTTGCTCTCTTCTGTAGTCAGAACTGTTGTAGAATAGTGCCCATTGGACTGCAAGCCTGACTGGTGACATAAAGGTAGATTTCGGAGACAGGCCTGAAAGCATTTTACCATCTTACAGAGCACTGACAATATCTGACTTCACTATCTGGCTTCTGAGAACCACATCAAGGTACCATGTCAGAGAAGAAACAGTGAGTCTGTGTGCTTCTTGCAAATGGCTTGTAGTTGTCATTTAATTATGTGAGCACAGAGAAATGAAGGCTAGATCACAAAACTACATTAGAATTGTGAAAGATCCACACAATAATGTGTAAGATCCATACAGTATTAGAAGATATTTCATACTAAGAAAAGTTTAGGTAGCAGACACATGGGTATGACTCTTGATTTCACAGTCGTGGAAAGGTTGTTTATTTTTATTTGCTATACCATATAGATTTATTGCTCTAAGTTTATCCTGTGTATCCAGTGTACATCCTGGACACCTCCCAGGCACCTGCATATAAAGGAAAATTATGCCACTAACAATAGCTACTCTGCAATTAATCTGTGCATTCTCATGTGTGTGCAGTAAGTGTGCCCCTTTGTGAGGTAGTTCATTCCACTTGGAAAGCTGGTGGCATTTTATCCAGTGTGTATTAAAAACATCTCCAACGGGACTAAAAGTGTAGCAGTTTTCATGCTGTAAACCAAAGGCTCTGTTACTGCATACTTATTCCATGTATAAAAGCCACAATAGAGCCACAACTGATGTAAGAAGGTCAAACCTCTGTTGAAAATCATTAGAGATTCATCAGTGTGATGTGTGCCATTATTTATAACTTAATGAATATTAGCTAAAAATCTCCTGAATAGCACTTTACTTATTAACATATTTCAAGTTATCTGTGCTCAGTGCTACCATAATTTTGGTAGCATAGCTCTGAAATATGCAAGTCTTACTTGCTTATGGGGAATACATGGGCAGAATAAGAATGTTCCACAGGGCTGTGTTCTTTCTGAGGAAGAATAAACACATATGAGATTTACAATCAAGGAAATTTTATAGCATGCAATCCAGACACGACTGATACATAATGCAGAAATTTATGCTTCTTAATTCAGCTGGTCAAGTTTAATGGAAATCATTGGGTTTGCTGTGAAATGATATAGCTAAGGAATTACACAGTAATAGGTCAACAAGGAAACCATCCCTTCTGCCTTCCAATATGCCCTAAACTTAGTTCTTTTGGCATATATGGTTCAGCCACTGATTGGTATTTGTAACACGTTGTGACTAATAAAATTCAACTATTTCATTTTGTGAGAGCTGGTTCTTTACCTGCAAATTCCAGCAGTGCAATTTCACTAGCTCCGGGTGTAGGGACTTTTGACTGATGAGTCATTCATATGAAGTTCTAATGAACTCAAAATTATATCACTGTGTCAATTCCTACAATTTTAAAAGCTTTCCCACTCCCACCAGCAGAGTTTTTTTAAATGGCTGGGTACCTACCGTTGCCCTTTCTTTAGTGATTTGAAGTAGGAATACCTCATCTGGGAGCAAGATAACAGGGATAAAATGATCCTTTATTAAATTTGGGACAAAAGTATATAAAATTTAGGCCTCCATACCTAAACTCTCACTCCAAAACTAAGCTTCACAAATGCAAAGAGCAAAATGGGATGTGATCTCTGGCCGCATGTGAGTACTGGCCCTGTCCATACACAGTCAGCCTCAAGTTGCAAAGGACCATGGATTTCTAGTTAGGTTATGAGACATTTGGGACAGATCAGAGTGCTTTTCTAAACACTGACAGTAAAGAAATGTACATCAACAGGATGTACAGGATGGCAGGAACCGTCCAGGCTTTTGGTGGAGGATTTATGAAAGATGCAAAACAGGGATAATCTATAATTTCCTATCTAAAGGATCAGGCTGAAGAACTGAATTGCTCAGAGACAAGAATCTTATTTTCTCAAAAGAAAAATCATGTTCTTTCTAAAATGTGGGATCCTTTCCTGCTACCTGATGAGTCCCAGGAAGAATCTCCAGGTCACTTAGATGTGGGGAATCAGCTTTGCATTTTATAAGGCCAGACAGTTTCAGAATTGTGAGTCATGCTGAAGAAATCATTGACAGAAAATTAAGAGAAATTAATGAATTTGCAATACAATCAAACCATAAACTTTTGCATCTAGTATTTTTATGCGTATTCAGCATACCTTATTTTTCACTCTCTAATAAATGTGAATAGCTAAATAATGTAAATCATCCTTTTACTGATCTAAATGAATCCTCATCAGATAGTTTTAACACTACACCAGTATAGTACAACTCCAAATTAATCCCAGTGGAAAATGAATTGAAGGCAGTTTTTAAAAGGATAAAGAAGGGTGGATTCTAATTTTTACTGATGAAAGAGAATGAGTGAATTCTGCACATTGAGGAGCTAAACATTCAGGATGCAGAAGCTTCCTTTGTTTCATATTTTCAGCTGAAGAAAAATAATGTGTCTTTCTTCTTTTACTTTGGAAAGGGAAAAAAGCAAAAAAGCTCTGTTTTTCTCGCAAGTTATGTCATTTCTTTCATATATGTCTTTTGTTTGTTCAAAAAAAAATAGGTTTTGCCTTTTGCCTACATGCCTGGTTTTCAGAGCCATATGTCAAAATCTTACAGTCAACTTTTGATTTTATCATCTATTCAGTACACATGAGGAAAAAAAGCAGTTACTGAAAGTACAGGGTATGTGGATTTTTTTTCTTTTATATATTTCCATTTTAAAACCTTTTATTCCAAATCCCAGTCTTAAAATTTGGCAACACAATATAATTTTTTGATGTCTTGCAATTAAATCATTCTGATTTCACATTGTCATGAAATCATCCACTTGGAGAAAATATGTAAGAGTCCTGATTTGCCTTTCTGAATCTATTTTTCACAGTTGCAAAGTCCTGATCAAATAAATTAAATTACTACAGCAGTATGTAACTAATTTTATGTAAATTAAGGTGTTAATGTTCTGAAACACATTCCTGAAAATGGTCTGTTTTCTCTTGCAGCTTTTCTTCATTAATGTCACAATGGAAACCTAAAAATTAATTTCTACAAGACTAAGTGTTGTTCCCTGACCTATAAAGGAATTAATTTTATTGGTAGCCTTAATGGTCATCTGGCACTTCTCAGTAGCCCACCCAAATAAATCAACACCCCTGTTGCTTGCCAACAGAATGGGTGAATGTGAATAGAGGGATTTTTAAACATCAAATGATCTAAGCAAGTTTTAGTCATGTTGCTGGGTACATAATTATTGTAATGCTTTAACCTCTGTTTGTAGTACTGCCCTAACACATGCAAAATTGACAATTTAGGTTACCAAGAAGATACAAGATTAGCAGAATGAAAATAAGTATAATTAGAAGCCAGAAGAATGCAAAGTTAGAAACTTTAGCCTTATTATTCATCTCAAAAGTTTCAAGTAACAAATCTATTCAGACACAAAAGAGGCAAAACTTAAAAAAGGTAGGTAAAACCTAAATTTCCAGCTACCATTTTCCTCACTTTGTCAGCCATAACACTAGATTAGACTGAGGGAAGCTATGATTATCTTTTTAATTGATTCTGCACACAGGTCCAAGCTGGTTCTATGTTAATATTTTTGTGACATATTCTAAAAAATCATCTGCAGTTTTTAAATAAACTTGATCATGTCCTTCAAATACTGGGTGAGGAATTATATTAGCTTGAAAAAACACCACCTCTACTGCTACATCTTTTCTGCATATACTAGAATATTGTATACAGCAGGATAATTTTTTCAATATACTCTATCAGTTTAATGCACCCCACTTGCATCATCAGTGTGAAGGATGAAAAAATGAGAACATATGCTTGCTTTGTCTCTCAAAGTCCAGTTTCCAAACAAATTTTCTTAGCCCAGTTATTTTGCCTACACTGTACCAGTTTCTCTACTTGCCAAAATCTATGAAAGCTTTTTCATTGACCTCAGTGAAAATCTGATGGCTTTGAATAGCCACATACCACAGAGAATCCCCATATCATGGAGTAAAAGTTACCAACTCTTTGAAAATAATTTTATTCCTCCTGAATAGTCTCATTCTGAGATCAGTATGAGAATCTGTTTTTTTTAATTAACATCATTAGTATTAAAAACTTAAAATCAGACTGTCAATATAAAGAATCAAGGGGTTTAAAAAAAATGGAAATTATTTATGGCAGTCCAGATTATTTTTTATTATTTGAATGTGATTGACAGTGTTATTTGTATTTTTCAGATATATATATATATATATATGTAAAGAAGATATGGTTAATTTATTTTCCACAGCATGAAGATATTTAGGATGGTAGATTCAAGCTTGCCTAATTCCTAAAGGTCTGTACCCCCACTTTTATCAAGCATGATTTCAAAAACGATCTCTAAATTCTCCCAAGCAAGTCACTTCATGAAACTGGCTGAAACACAGAGTGACTGGATTTGAAAGCAGCAGTTTTGCTTTTGAGCCATTAAGGTTAATGAGTTACTACTGTGCACCAGCTGAAGGTGGTGGCTGCTTATTCACTCTTTGTTTGTGCCAAACACAAGGTAAAACACATTAGGTTAAACTTTAATGAAAAAGGTTATGCTAATGTACTTTTCTTTGGAGTCACCAAAGGCTGAGAGTTCATTTAGTGCCTCTTGGAGCAATGGCAACTTGATGAAATAGCTGAAGCCCATACAAGAGACACTAGAATACAATAACTGTTCAGACACCCAGATTTCTGGTTCCCTGTTGTAATTATTAAACAAAATTCAGATTTATAGGTTTCAAGGCAATATTTATTTGTGCAAGGAACTATGTTGTCTAAATCTTGAGTAGCAGTCGGCTTCATTCCATCTGCAAGCGAATAATCACTATCTCTCATTTCCTTAGAAACTGAGATCTGGGCCTTCATCCACCTTGACATGTGTCTAAACTTTAAACAAAAATAAACTTCTATGGAAAGCTAGGGGAGTTGAACCTTGTGTATACAGTCTACTAGAATGGAGGCATTACCTATTGCAAGGTGGTATGTGAAAAAGAGTGGCTGGAAGGGCAAAAATAAAATAAACAGAATACAACTCATGAAAAAAGTTTCCCTTTGAAAGCTATAAGCAGTCCTGAGAAACAGAAGAGAAATTGATCAAATCTACTCCATAGCTGACATGAATACTGAAGTAAAATACCCTCTTGCTATCTTGGAAGCTTATATATCCTTCAACAGGGAAGAATGGAAAACTTAAAAATTCATAGGCTTTTTTCTGAAAAAATAAAGAATTTTCAAAGAAAATTTCTTGATCTGAAAAATTACAAAAGTTGTTGAGTTTGGCTTTAATTGCATATAATCTGATTGCCTGATTTCAATTAAAATATTTCTTTCATTTACTATTTCTATACATATGAAGGTTTAAGTTTTCAAGTCCACTTCTTTTATGCATACTCCCCTAAAAGTCAGAGACCCAGCATAACCACTATTGAGTTAGTATTCAAACACTTTTGTTTAGACACATGATTAACAAAAGTCACAACCAAGCACCATCAAAGGTCACAATTTGTCTTCTGGTTTCTCATTCAGTAGATTTCTTGTGCAGCTGAAGATGTGTAAGGTGTTCTCAGCCAGGCCTTCCACAGATTCACACAATGACTGAGGTTAGAAGGGATCTCTGGTGGTCATCTTATACAACTCCTTCCTGTTTAAGCAAGGAAACTTGACACTGGTTGCCCAGGACCATGGCCAGACAACTTCTGAATCTCTCCAAGGATGGAAACCCACAACCTCCTTGGGCAGCCTGTGTCAGTCACCTGCTCAGTGAAAGAGTGGTTGTTGATGTCCACATTAGGAAGTGTGCCTCTGGTCCTGTCACTGAGCACCACTAATTAAGCCTGCTTCCGTCCTCTGGCCCTCCTCCCGCCAGGTCTTTATGCACATTGATAGAGTCACTTTGAGCCTTCTCTAAGCCAAACAGGCCCAACTATCTCAACTTTTCCTCATGGGAAACATGATCTAGTCCCTTATTTATCTTACTGATGTTTTGCTGGACTCCTTCCATATCCTTCATATACTGGGGATCCAGCACTCCAAAGTATGCCCTCACAGGACTGAGTAGAGGGGAAGTGTCACCTCCCTCGACCAGCTGGCAAGGCTCCTAAAGCAGTCCAGGATACTGTTGACCTTCCTTCCTTGAAGGGGTTCATTTCTGGTTCCACCAGGGTCCACCAGCTCATCTCCTGAAAAAATTACATTTACTGGTCAGGCCCCAGCAAGTACTGGTGTGTGGAATTATTCCTCCCCAAGTACAGGACTTATTTGCCTTGGTTGAAATGCATGAAGCTCTTGTCAGTCTATTTCTCCAGCTTGCCAGGGTCCCTCTGGATGGCAGTGCAACTCCCTTTCTCTTACTAGTATAGCGAATCTTCCTCCAGATCATTTTTCTAACCTGGGATTTCTTACAACTACTTTGCTCTGCAGCATGCTCTCTTGGCTTCCGCCTGAAGGGAAGCTGAGTGTAGCAAAGGGTGTTCTTGAAATCAAGATTCTCCAGGGACCAATTCGTCCTTTGACACCAAGTAATATGTGTGTAGTCACACAATATATTAAATGCAGTATAAAAAAAATAATGTTTGAAACTGGTTTTGCATCTAGTGTGAAAAATACTTCAGAAACAAGAACAGAACCTTTTGAAACAGGTTGGAATTCAGCAAGGCTGGTGCAGCAATGCAGTTTACTGTAGAAGGTAAAATCTTGATATTTGTGGTCCTGTCTACTCTTTAGCTCTACTGCAGTTCACACATGCAGTTTCAAATGAAAATGGATATACTTCACCATTCTTGTTCAGTATGTCCCTTCTCCATGGTGCCTTATTATTGTTACAATTTAATGTGGTGGCACCTAACTGGCAGAGTCAGCTTATACTCCAGTGTGCTAAACAAACGTAATAAATGACATGACAGTCCCTGCCACAATACATGGGCTTCACCCTGACAGGACTAGATCCAGAGAAAGAAGAAACAATCATCTATTCTGACAAGATTCTGAAGGTATTTAAAACAGATGGAAAATCCTAGACTCAGTATGAATGTCCTCCTTAACTGCCTAGAGTCAACAAGAGGTAGCTTATTTCATACAGACTGCTCTACAAAGCCAACAGCATGAGTTCCCATACCAAAGGCTGATGGACAAATATGTGGTTCCACATACTATGAGATGTTGTAAAAACCTGTTCTCTGGTTTTATACTTAGTGGCACTTCCTGAAGCTCACAGCTAAACTGTCTGTGTTGTCCAGTTTTGAAGTTTCTATTGACAAACAGGTGTGATCTGGTCATGCCAAATTTTGGTTGCCTTTGGAAAAGAGATACAGGAATTATGGCTGCAGAAACCAAAGGCCACATTATGGTTTGGAAACAAACAGTCCTTTCCTAATCTGCTTAAAAAATAATGGCATTGCATACTGCTATAAACTTTAAATTATGATTATTACTTTCTACTATATAGAAATAAAAATTTAAATATTAACCACTATAAAAATATCTTTATTTAATCTTCATATGCCATGCCCTATTTTGAGCCACACAATGCACAAGAATAATCCATCCTTCCATCAATGTGTAGTCTGAAAAGGCAGCCTGATACCAGTATACCAGACTTGGTCTGAATTTCTTTGTATTTGCTTGTTTGCTTTCCATGTAACATATTCAGCTTCTCATGGACAGACTCCATAAAATGTGGTACATTAGTTGTAACTGACTGTAAGACTAAAGCACTGCTATTTCTATTTGTTAACACTAGGAAAATACGTGTTTATGTCCTCATACTAGTGCATTTGGTAAGTAAATATTACATAATATAATATTATATGCATTAACATTATATAAGCCCAAGAATCTTTCATCAATTTCCCTGCTTTAATACTGAAACAAAGAATTGATGTTATGAACAAAGCGTAGCACCTGCATTTTTCACCAAAAAAACATTTTGCAAAATGAATTCTCTAGATTCTGCTATTGTTCAGTCAAGTACATACTCATGCAGAGAACTGCAGGATGGAGATTTCAAAAGCAAAATAAGTTAATTTATGGCAACATCCAAGTAATAAAAGAAAGGCATATGAAAAACATGGTAAAACTGTGTCTGAGCACCCTGCCTTTCCAAGAAATGAGACTACAAGGTTGTAGACTGTTTTGTGTTTATTGGAATTTTGGATGCAGTGACAGGCACAAGTGTAAGAAGCCAACATTAATCTTAGCAGTTTTGTTAGCCTTACATAGGATAGGGTGTTCACACTCATATTCTTTTGGACCTAGACACAGTTCTGTGAAAATGAAGCTAGATTCTGCTTCGTATTTCTTGTGCAAAACATCATTCTGCAATGAAACCAACACCATATATTTTTGACTGTTTTTAGTAGTTGCAATGGATTATAAACCTTAAACTTTGTACAGACCTTAAATGTCACCAATATTACTGAATGCAATGTTAAAACAGCTTGCACAGATGAGAAATGCCTTTAGAATAGCAGTAGTGAAATTTATCCCACCAGATGAATTTCTGTTATATGATTGCAAAAGGAATCTATTTTTTTAAACCGGCAAAGGGAAAGGACAGCCAGTCTGAGATTTACACCTGATTTGTGCTATAGTAATCTTTGAAATTAAGAAGTGTATCCTTGCATTTCATTAAATTCTGGCTAATGAGATAACTGTCTTCCCAAGGAGGGAGTGATGAAGTACTCATGCCATAAAGCATAAATTAATGCTGCAAGGTTAAACACTGGAACTAACTCATGTTTCAACAAAAGCCCCTACCAGCAGTTAAATTAACTGACATAAATACCATAAAATCTGTCTTTATTTTAGTCTCAGATGATGCTTCTTTTTACACCCCTGCTTTCAGTTTGTATAACTCATTTTTGCACATTATTGCATGCATCATTTGCCATTTAAAGGATCAGCTTCAACTGAAAAGAGATTTAAGGAATCAAATACTCAGGAAAAAGAACCTGTAGGTATGAGGAATACCCCGATCATTCTGTATTTTGCCAGTATTCTTTAAAGAAAACACCACAATAGACAACCAGAGTTCAAAGAAACAGTTAATTATGTTGAGAATAAATGAAAGAAATATACTTTTTCAGCTTTTTGATAGACATTTTGAAAAAAATGCTAAAGAAAACCTGTGGTGATAATAGGTTTGATATATATTCTGGCAAAAAATTATATCACATTAATGAGGTGGCTTAAAGGGCTCATGCATTTTGTAGGAGGCATTTCAATGTATTAGTATAATTAGCAGTGATGAGAAAACTGTTTGGAACTGAATTACCTCTCACGAGTTCATTTGAGCTATATGAAATTACACCATGCAAGAAGGAAAATTATGGAGCCATCCAGAGAGAGTTCATGCCTGATTTGATCATAGTCACTAATTGGATGATCATTTTCGTAAAGCTTTTCAAATGGTTGACAGTTTCTGCCTCTCATTTTTTTTAATGGACTAGCTCTTTATTTCTTGCACTAAGCAACCAAACATACATTTGTTCAAGATTTTGGTGTTTCTACAGGGACCTACAGGTGTAATTGTCACAATCTGAGCAACCTTTGTCCCCTAATTAGCTGCTTTTTGGGGACCCCTGATGGGACTTGCTGTTCTTGTTAACAATCTTAGAGAATACCTGATGAGTAAGACTCTCCAAAGTCTGATGCATGTCAGCAGACACCATATGACAGCAATTTAATGAAGTTAAAAACTGACTTGATTCTGATGGCTGGAATAGTATCTCTGCTGTATAGCTTTTGATTTCTGTTGGTCTATTTATTTTTTTTTCATCATGATTTGGGTGTTCTGGGGAAGGATAACAGAAAGGTGAAGGATACAGGAAGAAAAGCTTATTAACGGAAATACTTTATGAGCCCTTTTTCTGTCCTTCTTAATATCCACTAACACTGAGCAAATTGAAATGGTGCTAACATCCTTCATATATTTTAAATTAGAAGCCTGGTATATGAAATACTTAATATGAGAGTTATTAAGCATTTAACTCTGATCTGTTTTACTGCTTTTTAATAAAGGTCTTCATTTTTCTGGGGATTGGGGTATTTTTATTTCTTTGGGGGGGTTTTTTTAAGGGTTTTTTGTTTGTTGAAATTATTCTTCCCTTTATTTAATGCAAATGTTTTGCAGTAATATTTGGACTTATTGCCACCCCACGTGTAAAATGTTACTTAAGGTTAGTGCTTTCCACAAATAATACATCTGGGTTGAAAAATCAGGTGTAAAATAGAAATAGAAGGGCTTTACAGTCTCTTAAAGTAAAGAGGAATAATAAGCTTAGGAATACTTTGCCTCAATTATAAGGTATAATTAAGTGTTGATAAGTAGTCAGTTTCCTGTGTAGTGTTTGTCTTGTCTGTTCTTGGAAATGCTTTTGCAGCTTTTTATAGGAACAGAAACTCTTTCTGGCCTTCTCTATTTGCTGAAAATTTTCATGAGTTTTTAGTAATCATTTGTGGAGAACACTAGCACTTATTTAGGTGCTATTAATAGACATATCTAGATCTAAGCAAAAATATTATCATAACATACAGTATTCTACTTTTATATAGCTCTCATATTCTAGCAGACTTTACAGAAACAAGTACAAAATCTTATTTAATACTTTTGAACTTTACTATATTCACTGAATTTTCCTGCAGTAAAATCCCAAAAGATTTTCCCAAAAATCTCAAGTCTCAAAGAAATCCCAAGAAAAACAGGGATTCATAAATGTCACTCAATTGAGTCACGATTTGAAGCATGTAATTTACAAGATTTTTTAGTAATTTTTATTAGGAGTCTGGCTAGCAGGTTATAGATCTTAATCATGCAATAGCCTAAAAGAAATTTTGCCAATCATTTGATATAGGAAGAGTATAATATATATATTTATGTCCAGAAGTATGTTTGAAGAACATAGACATGGTGCTACTTTCTCAGAGTAAATAGAACTGGTAGTGCAGTTAGGTAATGTTGCTCCTCCCTCTAGTTCAGCAGAAATCTGTTCTAGGAATACACTCCATAGTCCTTTGGCAACTTGTTCAAGGTCAGATGGAATACAAATACAGCACACTCTTTTATGTCTCATAAAAATACAGAGAATCCACTCAAGTTAGGAATATAGAAAAATACTATTAGATCATTGAGGTCAAATACAGTGTGGAATTCCCATTTCCAAATCAAGTCAGACTCTTAATGGACACATGTCAATGGTAAAAATATTGTAAGAATGTTCATTTAAATAACTTCCCAGAGAAAGTTATCAATATAAAATAAATTATTGTCAATGTTTTTGGATTTTTTTTACAAATCTCATAGTAAGGTTGGCAAATTTTTCCATTATACAGCAATTATTCAGCTGATATTAATATCATGGATTTTATAAAAACTTGGCAACATGACACAATTGCTCCAAAAAGCTGCTTAGAGATTATTTCCACTTCACAGGCTACTCCCCATAGACAGTCATAGGGCCACTTGACTGCAGTTAAGATGGGTTAATTTTTCACATGCAAAAGTCATGTGTCTTTTTGCACATGAAACTGATTGTTTCAGCTGACGAAATTTTCAGCTTTCTGAGGGTATGGAACAGTGTTGGTTTGCAGATACTCTCTGCATGAAAAAAAATCGTCTGAATCAAACAGAATGCTAAACCTTGAAGTTCAGGTTTTCCTAATGGGAAAGGTTTATATGTTAAGCAAAGCAAATGAAAGCTCTATGACAGATATTTATTTCATTAAGACATTAAAGCTGTCAGGTCTTCAGTTTGATCATAGCTCTATTGGTGTAAACTCAGTTTCTGTAAGTTTATTTCTTCAGCTTTTATGGTTGTAATATAAGAATTATGAAAAGATACTTTCACTCATCTGTTTTGTTCTGAGTGTCTGAAGTCCTGTGCATACATAAGCAGTCCAGGAAAGAGCTGTGATGGTTTTATATTTGTAACTCTGGTTGTTTATTCATATAGAGAAAACATACCACAATAATAATGATGATGATAATTAGAATAACAATGAGACAAGTGAGGATTACAAAAGCAGCAGGCTCAGAAACTGAAACTTTGGAACTTTGTTATTAACCTCCTTTCTAAGAAGGGGCTTGATAAACCAAATGTGAAACACACAGAGAAATCAAAGTTAGAGAAGGTTTTTTTGTTTCTCAACAACAGTTTAAATTCTTCCCAACTTTCATACTGTGATGATGCTGTTATTTCTTCGGGAATGGCTTCAAACAATCTTTATATTCCTTTGGGACAATAAAATGAAATCAGTAGGCAGAAGTGGGGCGCAGCCTCAGATGTAAATGATACAACTATACTTCTAAAATACAGATTCAAAAGTGGTAGAACCATGGCCATAAAAGAGGCGTATAATTTGGAAGTTTTAGGACATAATTTCTTTGAAGTGCAAATTGCCCACACCATTTTCATCAATGAGAATTAAAGTACTGCATTTCCATTTAAGGGTTAAAAATCAACTCATGTCCACTTGTTGGAAGATGCATCAACAAATCAGACAGTGGTAATACAGTCTCTGTAATCTATTAATGTAAGGCATTGAAGCACTCTAATTTGTGTGAAACTGAAAGTCCCCAAGGACATCAGTATAGCTACTGCATAAAGACCTGTATAAAGTACATCATTTTTTATCCAGGGTTTGTCCTTTGTTGGCCTTTTGACTAGCACTAAAATCTGCACAGTTAGATGTGAGTAAAATTTTAAAATGTATTGCTTAAAATTTGTCATGCAAATATTAAGAATACAGAGTTCTTTTTAATGATGTTTAACTTCTAGCTTTACTTATTCCTCATTACAACAAGTTTCTCTGTCTCGCTATTTTCACCAGAAATGTAAATTGTATCATGTTATAATCACAACTCTAAGGAATGAAGAAATTAATAGGAAGGAGAATGGTAAATGGCCCTCAGAACCAATCTGTCAGACTTCAAGTAATTTTATTTATGGGAGATCTTTAAATAAACCAGAGAAAATAGTATCTTACTCCCTGGGAATATCTTTCTTTTACTGAGAACATTATCTGCCTTTTTTTTTTTTAAATCATTGTATTTAATGGGGGTTGGAGGGTAGAAACAGAATCCTTGAAGTCAGCAGTAACTCAAAGAAATATTCCTGAGAAAGACTTCAAGCAATTCCCTAAGCAGCCTGACCCAGGATATTAGCCCTGAAGGCTTTTGCACAGCCACCACTTTCACCACTAGTGGAGAGAGCTACACATCCAGATGTTGACATTGGAAAAAAATGTTCCCAGACTCAACATCTGCTTCCTGAAATCAGCTAAGTCTTCTGTGATTTAGTAGAATATTTAGCAAAAGAAAGAAAATATGACTATTGCTTTTTATAGAATAAACCCCACAATGCTGTATTTATACAGCTTCCTTTCAATGGCAACATTCAAGTCAGTGAAAGAAATGCAAAAGACCTCTCAAATTTGCAAAGAATGTCTGCTTGTAGGTATTAAAACACGGTTATACAAATTAGGTTGAGAAAATCTCAAAGATATAGCTGTATGCTCTGCAGGTGCTTTTTACAGTCTTAAAAGCTGGGTTTGAAAACTCTGAATTACTGAATATGTGGGATATTTTGTTACAAGAATATGCTTTCCCTTCTTGAGATTAGGCACCTTAAAAACTCACTGAAGTGGAGAGGTGGGCAAAATCATTTTCAGTCAGAAAATTTATTGGGTAGATATTACCTGTTGCCTGCCACTGGTCAATTTTATAAATCGAGTGAGTAATTGATGGTTTTTCTAAATAATGAGCAATTGTATTCATTTTGCCCACTTTTACATATAGAAAATGGCCTATCACTACTTTTTCCAAAGACTCTACTGAAAACATTTATAATATAAAGTCTTATATCTTCCTCACTGAAAGGTGTGTCACATTTACCATGCTAATCAGAAGGGGAAAAATTGTGCCCTGCAATATTTTTAGCCCAGCCAGTGACATCTCAAAAATTTGAGAAATATAATTCTTACAGCATACAAAGTCAGAAGTGATAAAAGGCAATATTCATCCCCACTAATAGCTCCAGTGACTTCAATGGAATTACAGCAAGAACAAATTTGGCCCAGTCTCCTCAGCACGACAGACTGTTCACATGTGCTGCAGAACTCCTTCTGGGTCTGTGCCACAACTCTTTTCCCTCTCTCTCCTCTCTCTCTCTTTTTTTTTTTTTTTTTTTTTTTTTTTT
>VXBB01004567.1:294257-340380 GCA_013399915.1 Illadopsis cleaveri
TTTTTTTTTTTTTTTTTTTTTTTTTTTTGATGAAAACTCAAAATGTGGAAATAAGGAGGGAGGGATCTACTCATACATTAATATGTCTTTTTTACAATTCATTCAAATTTTCTTCTGTGAGCACAGAAGCGAATGGTGACTGCATTTAAGTGCTTGCAAAATACCATGCTCTAACAGCTTCAGTGTTACAATTCGTGGCAACTCAGAAGAGGTTTGTGAAAGATTAATCCACAGAAAGAAAAAACAACCATGGCTTTCTTAATACCTGTGTTATACTACACTTCTCTTAATATTCCAGTGCCACTTCTGAAAGAGAAATCTGAAAAATCTTTCTACAGAACAGAAAGAAAAAAAAAAAGATTTTGCCTTTTCACCTCACGCAGTTTGTCTGACTCATGTATAAAGCTGTTGCTCAGTCACATTACATATTCTACAACTGTTATTAATCTACAAGATAAATTTCTTTATATGCCCTGCCTCAATATTTTTATGCTAACAAAAAAGCCAAACTGTTGATCAATAACCATAAAAAATTGAATGTTATTCCAAGTGTTTGGCTTCTCAAACCTTTGTTGGCTCTCAATGTTGAGCTCATAATGCGTATTGCCTGGATTTATTCAAGAAGGAAAAACCCCATGAAAATTGCAGACTTCTATACCTGCCCTATTACTATCTTCTGACATTATTATACCATAACAGAGTAGCAGGCATTTTTGCATAAATCCATATTCAGATTACTGAAACTAGTTGTATTTCTATTGATTTTCACAAATTTTAGAAAAAACCCTTACTTTGTCCTATAGTGCTTCGCAGAAGTCGGTTTCATACACTCACAGCTACAAGGTTTACTCAAGGTAAAAAATAGTCATTTTGCAAACATGTATTAGCTACAGTCAGGAATCAACTCCTACCTACTTCTGCTACTTATTGAAACCCTTCCCCAATTTAAAGCCACAGGGAAAGTTATTAATCTCTGCAGCATCTCTACAGAGATACAAACTATACTCTGTGAATTAGTTTGCTCATGTCTAATGTGACTGTGGATCGTTTATGATTAAATTGATGTTTGTATCTGTGTCCTACTTTGTCCATTGTTCATCACATGTAACCACATCTGCATCATGGGATGTTTGTTTCGAAATGTGAATATATGGCGGATTATTGTTGAGTTCTCAGTTTACACAAATTTATTTACAGTCTTCAATGTATTAATTTTATAGTACTATATTACAAAGTTTTGTTCTTGGTTAATAAAATGTATTCTTAAAGTAGCTTCTGGTAAAAAGCATCCCTGAAAGCTCCAACAGGAAAAGGTCTAGTGCCAATGTAATAGAAAATAACTACATTCCAGTGCCAAGCTTGTTTTAGATCTCTTCTTCCTTTTGATAGAACATCGTTGGGCACAATATCAACAAAATGATCTGATTGTGCATGAAAATCAGATTGCATTTAATCTTTAGACAATGTTGCACTCATTGCTCTGTCAACTCAAAGGCTCATCATAGTATCACAGAAGAAAACATGTAGTGGCATTTCCATTTGGATTGTGAATGCTGGGTCTGACAGAGCATTGTTACAAGCAGTTCATGATATAGTTGCCCTGATTGTAAATTTTCTGGGCTTCTCTTGTGCTTTGACACTGTAAGGTAGAAATGTTTTTGCTCTCTTTTGTTAAAAAGTATTTTACAAGACCTTGTGTTGCTTAAAAAATATATTTAAAAATTCTGGGAATAATTTAAATAATTTTAGGTATTGAGGGGGAAGAAAGGTGTGTTCAACTTGTACTTGCACTGAAGTGATATTTTCATTCAAAGCTTTGACAGTGCACTTCTGGTTTTCCTTTTCAGATTCATTTCACCACAGACAATGGACATTTCTAAGCATGAACACAACTCCTCCTTCAGACATTTGATCCACTAGCACCTTCTGCCAGAGAAACTTCCACTCAACATTGCTTCCATTATATCTGAAAAGACTTTTAAAACTAAATACTATTTATATTAATCATGTAAGTAAATATGTGCCTTCTCAGTTGTGCTTCATCTTTCTCTAGAATTATGTGTGTGAGTAATACTTGGCTCTTGACTGATGTGCTGCACACCTGTTTCACTTGATTTGTTCTATGAGATTTCACAATGCATGCTGAGCTCTATATTTTTTGTTAAACAACATTTGCAAATTTTGTCCAGTACCTAAACCAGTCTTTGAACATTTGCACTGAAAAACAGGAGCCTCCAGATATATTCTCCAACATAAGCATCTCTGTTATAACTTGACTTATTACCAGGGCCTTTTCAGTCTCCTTTCACTCCAAAGGAAAGCAGGAGATCTTCTTCACAGTTTAGTAATGCATTGTGAGGAAACTAATTCTTCAAAAGACCATTTTCAAACTCACCTTCTGCTGTCTTCTCTGTCCTGTTGCTTTCAAATTTTGCTCTTCAGAGAACACTCTCAGAAGCTGAAGGATTTCCCATTCATTCTCTAAACAGATACGCAGCTATTGCTTCTGTGAAATAACCAGGCACCTACATATATATGTACATGCATTAAAAGAATCTATATCATTAAAGCTTATTACTTTACTTGTTACTAATGCTATTTTTTACTCTTTCAGAACCTTTGATCAAACAAAAAGTGTCCTTATGAATGAAGATTTAATGTCATGGCAAAGACTTGCCTTTCTTTTTTTTTTCCCACAGCAGTAGTAGCAGGACTTTTTTCAGTCTTTTCACTTGGAAAAGGCACCATTACCTAATGAGAGGGCACCGACAAGAATTCCACATTCCTACTGCTAACTGAAATCTGCCAAGACTGGCTTGTTTCTTCGCTATGTTTTCTCTGCCAGAATTTTCCTGATTCTTTTTCCAATTCTTCATAAATCTATGGTGAGAACAAATGCAGAAAAAGCAGCATAAGGAAGACGCTTCAGCCTTGCTGAAATTTGGCTTAATTATCATGAATTTTCCTTTTTTTCATTCACCCTCCTGCTCCTTCTCCCCAAAAGTACAAGTTTTGGGTTTTGAATATCTCTCTATCTTTGAAAATATTTCAGATCAGTTTCAAACTCCTCATAACAGTCATAAGAATTAGATATTTTCTTTTTGTATCTTGAACTGAAATTAATCTTCTTCAGGCCACTTTCAAGATTAAATGGTGCTCTCCACACTGGAGCACAGTTACAGAAACTGCAGAGACTATGGTTTTATCAAAACTTTGATGTTTTACCATGCTAATATTTAACATCTGCATATTACTAGTGCTGAAAATACAGGGCCTACCTATAGATTGGAACCAAGCAAGTGTTGCTGTGAAAGACATATCATATTTTTAGACTCAAGCAGTTTCACATAATAGAAATCCTCAAAAACGTTACCTACATAGAAAAGTACAAAAATAAAGTAGGAGACAGACACTTTTAAAAAGCTTTAATATGTTCCCACTTTTCAACATCTGTTGATTTTTCATTTCAGAGGAAGTCTTTTTAATCATTAGAAATATAAGCAAAAGTCATGTGAGCAGTCCTCAGAGACATCTAAACAACAGGGAGATAAAGTATTAGCTGTACTGAATATTCTCAGTTCACTTGGAAAACAAGGGCCACATACTCAACCTATGCAAATAAGCATCATTCAAATTAAGTCAATGGCACTACCATCATTTATACCATCTTCAGCTGTAGATCAGCGTACATTCCTCAATTTGTTTATCATATACAGATAAAACCTCCTAATGTGTATTTGTAACAGGAAGTAAAAATCAATAGACACTGTGACACTAACTACACACACAAACACTGATAATGCAATACATTTCTTTTTTTTCTGCCTGGAAGCACTTAAGAGAAAAAGGAAAGCACTTAAAAATATTAATCATTTGTGGACCATTTCATTAGACTGCAAATGTTACGGTGAAGTGACGTGTGAGTAGCTCGAAAGTATCGCATATTATACAATAATTTACCATAACTATGCTCATATTCGATTTCAGTACTCTCTGCTATCACAAGCATACATTTCTAAAAGGTTTAAAATGTTTAATTTGTATTTAAAAGAAAAATCAAAACAAAGCATATGTCTCGTATTTGCATGTCAACAAAGCTATCACAGCAGTAAGATTTGTGCCCAGTATTTACTGGATGGTGTCACACGTTACTTCAACTCACAACATCATGCACATTTAGCTGCCAGAGTCAGTCCTTTTTATCTAGGTGCCATTGCCACAGAAGTATAACAGCAGGAGCTTCAGCTATGTCTTAGGCTTACATATTTCAATAAATAACAACACCCCAGTAGATTGAGTGACAATCTAATTTGAAATTTAGGCTGCATCTCCATGAGAAATATTTGATGTTATTTTCTGGATCCAGTTGTACTCTTGAGAACAATGATGAGAACACCCAATCTTTAAAATACAGATCCACTTCTCAAAAACAGTTACTACTACTAAGGCTCATTTTTTATTCTGGAACAGGCAAAGCAGAAATCTAAGCTTGCACATCAAGCGATGTTTGCATAAAGTGTCAGGTACTTTCATGAGCACCTTCACAGTTGATCAGTGTCTGGCTTGTGTTGGTTATTTGTCATGACCAAGCAGTTCGGTCAGAATCATTTCTTTGTCTCAGCTGCTGGGCCTCAGTAAATTCCACACAAATTGCACTTGGTGAAGATTTCAAAGTGGGATAAAAAGGTAAAATTGTAAGGTGACATCCCTATTTGTAATTAAAACAATATGTTAGCCTGGGCTTGCTATAGTAGGCAATAAAGGCAATAATATTTTCCCTAGAGAAAAGCCTGACTTTACAATGGTTACTCATGCACTTATTTACATTCCTGTAAATCCAGTTCATCAGGTATCTTTATGTTTGGACTGCTCTTCAATTTAACCCCAATGAATATTAATTTTGTGTCCACACTGTTGAATAAGCATGTGTTGATGATGAAATGACTCCACATACTACCCAATATTTAATGGAAAACTGAAAATATGTCATCTCTTACCCCTGTGATCTTGAATTTCACTTCAGTAATTGAGCAACAATAGTTAGAAAGATGTACAGGAGTAGACCAACCTGAGGTTTCACAAGTTGGTACATATTAATGCAGATACTAAATATCCCTGTTAGGTCTTTCGTGCCCCTGGGGTCAGCATAAATACAGCTCCATCACCTGCTGCTTCAAACCTGGCTCAGTGTGTCAAGCATGATATGAAATGCAAGGAATCAGTAGTGTTTGGAGATTTTTACCTGTTTTCTTTTTAAGAGTCATGTTGATAAGAATATTGTATATACAAGAATGTGAGCGTAAGGCTGAGAAATGTTGTGCACAAGAGAACTAGGCAAGAAGGAAAGCAATTCTGTAGCTCAATGTTAAAGAAGTCCGAAGCAGTGATTTATGTTCTTTCTTTTGTTTGGTTCTTCTGTTTAGCACCTGGAAATCTTTAAAGGAGAGTGATGAAGTACTGCTACTGAGTTTTTTGTATCAAAGCTGAGTGAAAAGGTAGGATTTCTGAATTGTTCCCCCACCTAGGCTGATAATTAGAAGGTAGCTGATTTGGAATAGAGTTGCATTTAATTTTTAAGAGCTCAAGCCTCTTGTTGTGTTTCACTTTTGGTATTTAAATAAACATGTTTCATCGATGTGTGGCATTCCACTGCTGCTACTAACAGAAAGATAAAAATCAGTAGCTAAAAGGTAATGACCCGAAATTAAAAAACCTGCTGTATAAAGGGTAGGATTTTGCACAATGTCACATCTTTAAATATAAAATAATTGGCATCTCAGTTCAATTACACAGCTTTTCAGTCTAAGAGAGAGCAACATCCACAGGAATCAAGCAAAACAATTATTTTCTCCATCTAAAGGTCAAGTTAAAAATCCTGACTTCCATTATTTTGATTTTAAACACCTCCTTGCCCCTCAAAACCCTCTCAAACAAACAATTACTGTACATTTGTAAAGTTCTTATTGCTCAGAGCCTTATTTGCATTTCAGAACAGCGTGTACGAGCAGCACCTTGAATGAATATTTTCTGAGTTCCATTAGATTATAATTCACCTCATACACATTTTAAAACAGTAGTGAGATAGTTTCAACATCTGTTATTTTGCCCAATCCATTGAAGACTCTGTTGAATGAATGGGGTGCATGACAACAGAAAACCAAGGTGACAGGCTTAGATTAAACTAATACACCAACAATAGTATCATTAGTCAAGTACTAACAGCAAATCACACTTGTATTGAAATCTAGAAATAGCTGAAAGTAAAAGGAAATCCTGTAACAATGCATTGGTTTGATAATAGCAAAGAATGATTTAATGAAAGAATAAACATTCAACACGCATTCACATTTCATGTGAAGTGCTCTTGGCTGTTAAGAGTTAAGAGCTCTTCACGTGAAAGTAACATGTTTCTACCTCTTTCAGAGATGATCAACTGAAGGAGCCTTATTAATAGTTATACAGGGCTGTTGCATTGTCCTTCTGAATCATCCATCCACTTGAATTATTCTCAATTGACATATAAGTCTGCATTTCCCTGCTGCTGCATTAACCAGACTGAACACAATGGGTCAGATGTTCGCCTGGTGAGAAGCAGAAGCCGGTTTACACCAGCTAAAAAACTGGCCCAGAACATTCAAATGCTTTTATTTAGTTAACTCTAACTATAGAGCTATTTAAATACAATTCTCTCGTCTGGTATAAATTTTAATGCTATGTACTGTTCCCTATCAATGCTGAGAAGACTTTCACATGAGTGTGGAATAAATGCCACAGAAGGACTGCATGAAGTAATAAACTTGATACATTTTACCTGTAGCAGAAGGTGCCCATGGAGAATTTTGTGCAAAACAGAAATGCATCAACAGTGAGCTGACAAGAAACAGCTTCCTAGAAACTGATCATAAAAGGGGCAACTGGTTAGTAGCCCTTTGTAACTCTCCATTGTTTATGTTCCCCAAGACAACTCCTCACAGGTTAGTGTGCCATTCTAACTGAATAGCAGAAGCTTGGAGTCACTATGTTATATGAAAGTGACAGTTAGGTATGTTTATGTCAATTAATTCTGATTTTTGATGCATTCTTATCATGACTGGTTTTCAATTCTTTTTTCTCTTATAGTTAGTTTTAAGTTCATACATCAAGGGTCAGATTTTCATTTATTAGACTTCAACTTGTAACACTAACTTCAACTGAGTAACCAGTTTATTGTCCTCAGGAAGATGAGATACTAGACATACAGAATAGGTGAATCTTGTAAGTTATCAAGAGATGAAGTGACTATCACTTTCAGTTGTCAAAAAAACCCTTCACGGATTCCCTTTCATTGCAGATGGCTTATGATATTTGGCAAAGAGAAATTCCTCAGGCTGTAGAAGTGCCACCCCAAGTTCTGCTTAATTTCATTTTGTTTTATCTGACATATTAAGTGGTAAAAGAAGGGAGAAAGAGGCGAGAGGAAATCACGATTTTCCTTTTCTTATTTGCATTAAAATGAAAATTCTGATAGTCAACCAAAGTCACTGACAACCCTAAAAAATTTTCCCACGCAGCAAGAAGGGCATTGAGAAGTCCTTGTAGACATTACTGGGGATTTCTAAGACTAGGTTGAAAAACTGAGTAAAAGGTAAAAGGAAGGTCTTCTGATAGTATCTGCCCATCCAGCACATGGCTGCAGCATCCTAAGCCCAAAGGCAATATGAAGGACACAAGAATCAAAAACTCATGGATGTAAGGGGCAGAAGGGAAAACAGGGAGCTACATTGCAGTTGTAAACTCCAGGATTGATAGCTGTCCTGGTCTTGATTTCCTGCCTGATTATTTCCTAAAGGGTTTGAGCTTTCAGTATAAAAAAAGCAAACTGGACAAATACAGATTTCTTAGACAAAATTTTGTTTACAGATTTCTGCTCTTCATCATCTGGATTTTATTGCTGGGTCTATTTTTAAGGGGAAATCATATATATCTAGGAAAAATAGACAAAAAACCCTTTCATAAAGCTATCAAGACACTTGAACTGCACTAATTATCATGGTTGAAACTCCAGCCATATATTGCTTTTTCCACTAGGTCCTTGCCTTATTTGTATCATAAAAGGGCCAAATCAATAAATCTGTAATTTCTTTTCAATTAAACACATCATTTTCTTATCTAAATAATATCACTTCTGTATGTGATACCTAAATGAGATGCATTGTCTTGAATATCAGCAAATATTGATGCTTAAAATAGATTGCTTTCCACTCTTTTTCCAGAGTTTTATGGATCCTGCATACACCACAGATACATGGGAAAAATTTTCCATCACTGCAAAGAGTATTATAATGTTATTAAGCACATCTCTACTAGAGCCTACTTTAACCATGGTATAGCCCAGAGTGAGATTGCTGTTAAAAAGGAAATACTGGATCTGTAACTCTTGCTTCTGGTGCTGGTGGAACAGTGGTCAGAATGTTTTTGACAGAAAACTGTAATAGGCATACACCTAACAAGAACTGGTTCAATGCCTTTATCAGGTCTTAGCCCTTGTTGTGTGGCAGCTGTTTCTAAAACAAGGTTATCCATGGGAACCTTCAAGTATTTGCTTGAAATGTCAGGTGCACAGACTAGATTTAGTTCATTGTTCTGGTTCTAGGCACAAAGACTTCCAAGTACTTCAAGTGAGGACTAAGAGACACTGTGGCAGAACATAAAATAATTTGTCAACATGAAAAATTCACCCTAGTTCCAGGGTGGTGTATCTCCTGAGATTTGCAGATCTAGTCATCTCTTGAAAGATTTTTCAGTTCTCTTCTAATTTCCCACCCTTTAAACCCTCTTTTACAATAATTTCAAATTGCTTTATTTGATAGAACTATTTCTAAAGAAATAAATTAATCTAAATACAATTTTAACCAACAGAAATACCTTGCATTTCAAAGTAACCAGTGGTTTTACTACAACATCAGATTATTGAAAGAATAGCAAAGAAGACATTCCATTCTTTCCAATTTTTAAGCATATACTATTATAATTTTTTGTTTATGTTTAAATATTTATTTTATCTATTTTAATATTTCTTTTGTAATTTTTTAAGTCCCAAACATATTCAGGAATTTATTTTTAAAATATCTATTAAAGGGGAGGACTGACTATCCCAACAGTTCTATGTTGCAAACACAAAGCTATAACCAACAGTCACAGGGAGGAAACAAAATGAAACAAAGTTAAGATAAGATGTAGAAGTTATTTTGCAAGGATCATGACAGTTTTACCTTAAAATGAAAAAAGCTATTTTACTGTAAGGCTTTTCTGGCTGTAACTGAAATGTATACACTTTGTAGGTTTACTTTACTTACAGGGTGAAATTGCTTTTACAATTGCAGGTGCATGAAGATGAAAATACAGCCCAAATCACATGTGAATTCTTGATATTAGCACATCATTTCATGGACCGTTTAACTTGTCTTTCATATATATGTATGTTTTATACCAAAGACATGGAAAACTTCTGTGTTTTTCTAAATATTCAAAGTGTTTGCATGCATAGTGATCTTTCCAACTTCTATTAAAAACAATCACAGTCACAAAGCTGAAAGTGTAAAATGGATCTTAACTTTCATTACTGTTTTCTAGTAGAGGTTCTTAGTGTCAGGCACATGGCAGTACCACACCTGCTTCCATAGAAATAGTTCTCCACATGAGGAAATGTATATCCTATACAAACGTTGCCTTGGAATTTTTCTATTCCAGAGACGAGAATTAGGTTCTGAACTCCAATTTATTTCTTTTCATTAATTTCAAAACAAAAAAGGTGAATTGTAAAAAAAAAAATTCACACCCTAATCTGATAATCTGTTGTGCATGGTTGAATTCAGCAATAGGAAAGGAAGGAGAAGATTTTTACCTAATCTAAATAAACGTAGCAAAATTCTGTTGAAGAGAAAATAGTCTAGTTTTTCCAAATTTCTACTGGTACCAGAAAAGACTTATCTATGCCAGTGGATTTAGAATAAATCTTCTTAGTATAAAAACAGGAAGTGGGAGATATTGTGAGGTTTGATTTCTTATAAAAAAACCCAGCTTGGTTTGTCTTAAATATACATTTTGCTTGCACTAGCTAGAGGACTGATTTTGAAGGTCATGAAAAAGAGGTGCAGAACATCTGCATGGGAACTTGCTCTGTCTCTCTTTTTTTTTTTTTCCCCTTTTTCCCTAATTTACATTATGAGCAGTGGAAATACGGTACAGTGGAAGGCTTCCTTCTGGGAAAATGAGTAAAGACTCTGTAAGTTTGTATATCCAAAGGCTGTTTTAAGAAGGCTGTAGTGAATGGGCACATTCTGAGACCATTTGAGAATAACCCCAGCATGAATTAAACATGAGAAGTAGTTGTTTAAAGTTTTGCTGGTATTGCCACAGAATGTGAATGATTGCTGAGTAAAGTATAAAAGGACAGCAGATTATTAAACACAAATGGGCTGGCTAGACCCCAGAAAAAAATACTAACCCTTATGAACAACAACAATACAGGCAGATGGTAGTGGCTGCAAAACATTTTCTAATCAGTGACTTTTGTAATGCCTCTATGTATATTTAACACAGCTCAGAACTTATAACTCTGTCATGTTTTTCTGACTTTATCATTTGATTCCCTTACTTTTATAATTCTATATGTATAAGCAGCTGGTCACACTTTTCCCTGTCTTCAATAGAAAAACAAATATTAGATTTAAAAGTTACAACATTAGAAACCAAATTATGTCTCAAAGCTTGAAAGAAGAAAAATTGGTTACACAGGTAAGAATAGAACTATCACACTATTTCAAAAGGATCTTGCATTTCTCTGCAGTTAGATCTTTCAAAATATTAAGAAATTCACTTTCATTACATCTGAAAATGGAGAGATATTCAGAGATGGAGATACTCTCATACATGCTCGAATAGACTTCAGTGACATAAGGAGTTGTAATAACTCACTGCGAAAAGAAAATTAATAACAACATCTTTGCTCTGTTTGTTACTTAAATAAAATTAATTTAGACGTATTAAGAAAAGGTGGAAGTTGAAAAATATTTGCATGCTAATTCCACATCTAGAAAAACCCAAGTCATTATACATGTACTATATTTCTTGAATATACTATAAATATCATTAATTCCCAACTACACTCTAACCAGTATATTACTTGTTCTTAATTTCATGAGGCATCTAGAGAGCACTTATTCTAATTTTGGGGTTTTTTTTAAGAATTGCAACATTAAAACTTAAATATGTAAATTCATTCCCAAACTGGGTCAAAACATGTTGACTCCTAGAGATCTGCTTCTTAAGAGCAGTATGTCTTTCCCCAGACTCAATGTATGGAAGCTGAATATGAAATACGCCACTGGTGGCAAGCAACAAGGGTAGAACAGGGAGTTATGTGGAAACTTGGCTCTGGTTGCTTCCTCATGCAATGGAGCAGCAGAAGAGTGGGTACGAACCAGAATACGCAATACAAAGATCAGTAAGGGGGACAAGGTCCCTGAATTTCTTCACATTAATGTGGATTTTCATTGAGTTGCAGCTGGACAGGCAAGCAGAGAGCAAGGGTTAAGACCAGTTCTTCCTTCTGCCTGCAAATGTCAGTTGCAAAGAAACAAGCCCAAAAGAAACTGGTAAAAAACAGCATGAAGTACTCTGAAGGGAAAAAAAACTTCAGAAAATAATTTTCCCCTCCCCACCATTCCACTCTTCCATAATTTTAATGCTGAGGTGCAGTTCTGAAATGTTTTTTCCCAGGCTGGGAAAACAATTTGTCTTGCCATAACCTCACAGTAAACCGGAAGTGAATACAGTTAATTCTTGCTACAGTTTGCCATGTCAAAAGAATGACAGCATTGAATTTACAACTCATTTCTATAGACCATATGATATTTGTAAATAAGGCTTAGATAAATTCAAGTTCTCTATATTTAACAATCAAAAGGATTTTTATGTGTAATGTGCCATATAGTATGAATCACAGATTAAATTACAGATGCACATGGCATAAAGTTTAGACTAGTCACCACAACAATAAGTCTATGCTCACTTTTTACGATCAATCAAAATGAATCACCAATCCACTAGATTTCAGCTTCTAGCATGCAGTAAGATTGTAATTAGACTAAGCTAATTAAATTTTTATCTTCATAGTAGGAATGCATTTAGTTTGTTACGTAAGGTTATATATATATTTGCTGTAGAAACCTGCAGGATGTCTAAAATTTCACTTTTTGTTTAAAAATGTTTTAAGTAATAAACAAAAAATTGCTTTATAAGACATTATTTACTACTTAAAGAAAAAACATCCTTTGAGGAACAAAGGAAAATTATATTCTTGTCTAAATCCAGCCTCCTGGTCCAAGATTGATAATTGTTTGCAAACCGTATATTTGATATCTAAATCATGTTCAGTGGCTTTCATTCACGATTGTAGATTGATACAGTCCTCTCTGAAAAATATATTTATCTTTTGCAGCACTCATCAAACACTAAATACCTAACTAGGTTGCAAGAAGAATCTTTAATTCCATCATTTTGCTCTGGTAATTGCTTTTGCCTCCTTATGTTTAACTAGAGTAAATGAACTATAATTTTAAATTTCTCTTGACACTTGCTATCTGACATTGTATAAAACATGAACAAGGTTGTGAATGCTGAAAAAGGTAACTGTCACAGGAAGAGATTAAACTACATGAGTGTATTTTAAAAAGATGATGCAAATTCAAAACAGTTGGAATTTTAAACTTAAATCAGTTTCCCAGACCTGAGGTGTTATATATTGTATCTGGCTATTTGAGTTGTAACAAAAAAATCATTTTCAAATTAATGGAAAACTTTAGTATGGCTAGAAAAAATGCTTCCTCTATCTGTTGCGTTTAGCAGAGTCCCATAAAGAAATAGAAATTTTTCTTCTAAATAGGGGCAAGTGACTCCTGTCTCTGTAGGAGACTGTTCCTTTTTAAAATGCCCACTGCTGACATAACATATACCCTAGGAAGTTAAGCATTCTCTTCTGACTGACACTTTTTAGCCTTCAATTTCACGGGATTTACGTACTGGCCTCCCAAAATGCATGAAATGTTGAGGGTCTGAGACAGGGAAAGCCTTCACTTGTGTTCTTAAAAGCAGCTGTACACATATGTTTTGGACATTATCACCTGCATAAATAGTTGCTAGAATTTACACTTGCGGACCTCATCAAGCCAGGTGCTCTCACACACAAAGAGAACAAATCTGCAGGCATTACTCTAAAATCAAGAAGATGGAGGTGTAGCTGTAACAGTTTTAAATGCTGGCAATAGTCATAGCACTGTGCAGGGTAGTAAAGAATTATCTTCAAACATCTCAATAATAGCAAAAATTTTGTCAATATTACTTTTGTCCTAAGCAACCCATGCTTTTAAACAACTCTCCTTTTTTTATTAGCACTTTGCAAATCAATGAAAGGATAAATAATTAAAATAAATACTACCTACTCTTTCCAACAGCTTCTGTAAACAATCTTTTTAACAAGTTTAAATGTATTGTGCTTCCAACTGGGATGAAAATTTAGTGCTTGGTTTTAAAACACAGTGCTTCTAGGATTATATTCTCTTCTAAGATACAAATGCACAGCTCCCACTCTCTACAGCAGAGTTAGCATACAGAGATCAGAATACACCCTAGAGGATCACAAGGATCATTCCCTGTCTTTACTGAAGGGTTTCAATCAGAAAAAAAATACCTAGAATCAGTCTTAGCTGCATAGGTGAAACAAATAACATTTGGATATTTACAAATCTTCAAAGGAAGTGACCTAATTTGACCAACAGTAGGGTAATTATGCTCCATACATACTTAGACAAGACAGTAGGCATTTTCTGAAACAAAGTTATGGACTACTATTACTAATTAATATTGTCCTTCAGGCAATAGAGTTCTTACATTTAAATTTTTCTAGGTAAATATTCATTATTAATGTTTGGAACTGCTTTGTCCATACTGAAAAGACATTTTTAAATAAACAAATAGTATGCACATTATCTTTTTCCTGAGACCTTCAAATTCAATATCTCTTCTTGTGTCACATGAACAGAAAAACTGAAGGGCATGATTTTGATATTAAAAATACATGTTACTCATATACTGAAGTATTCATATGATAATTAAGGTTCTATGCATGCTGTACAAGAGGAGGAGCAGAATGTTACAAGTGTGAGAAGTGTTTGTGTTTATATGAATGAATGAGAGGGAGCATAGAAAAAATAATAAGTGATCTCCTGGAAATGTCAAGGAAGCCAAAAGATTTTTAACAAACATTAAATGAATATTCAGCTTGCAAGTTCAGGATAAATATAGGAGGAGCTGTGTCTCGGAAAAAGGAGAGCTAAAGAGATACATGTGCTGGGAAACTAAACATTTCAACATCTAGAGATCAGCTCATTGAGTATTTTGAGGACATTGATTGGAACAGTTCTCAGTAAATCAATGGAAAGGCCCACTTAGTTTATAAATGTAGATTCATCTGTGAAAAATGTAGACATTGAGGTCCTCAGATTATATTACAAATGGACTTTCCAGCACAGAAAGTTGTCACTGAAATCTTGAGGGGTTCGCCTTTGGCTTAGGTACCCAAGCATAATTCAAGTTTAGCTCTCAAGATCCTCAGTTACTGGCCAGACCACCTTTCTTATGAAACACCCAGAACCACCATTCACCATACATTCATAAGACTTCCTGTCATCCATTGTTTAAGACCAAAACTCATATTCTCAAACCCAGAGAAATATTTGCCCAGATCAAAGCTTCATCCTATGGTAGCTGCCTCCCCATTTTTGAGACACTCCTTACTTTTTCGCACATTAGGGCACTCAGGAAACATAACATCACTCTTTCTTTATGGGAACAGCTCAGACACTGCACTGGAAATTGCAGAGACCTCTGTGTTCCACGCTTCCCCTTTTCCCCTAACTGTCAGGATGTTTACCCACATCATTTTTACCCCGGCATTGTGGGAGCACATCTCATGACCTAGAGTACATTTCACAGAGGCAGGCAACAGATACAGGCAGATTGTGCAGCAGCTCCCTGTATCTGCTTCTAGATCTTGTAGATCTTCTGGGAGCATCTTCAGGAGCCAGTAAATGATGCCTGTGAATCCTTTGAAGAAACTAAGGATGCCTGTTGTCAGGAATGTGTAGCTGCTTTGGGGTGGTCACTTCAAGGAAGATTTATCAGCATCTGTCAGCTATTCTTGAAAGGCTGCTTGAGCTTTTTTTATGATGAGGCACCTGCTGGGTGCTCAGACTCCAAGGGATGCAGATTTCCAGGTCTGGGAAAGGAGAGGGAGAGTTTATGTCCTTGTCTGCAGGAGGTGCACATTGGTGGTGGGTTTGTAAGCAAGTAAAGGAGCTGTGGGAGGAGGTCAGCTGGCTGTATATATATATTGTCAGAGATGAGAAAAAGAGATTGGTCAGATTTTTCGTGAGACCTTGCAGGTACAAGTTCATGAAGCCTCAAAATGCACTGAGGGAGGGACAGGCAAGATCTGTCCTTACTAGACTGGAAAATGGAGAGTACCGGGGTGGCAAAGGCTGGAAGTTTGTGACTCCTGGAGCCACGAGAGAGGCTCCTGCTCCATCTGCAACTACAGAATAGTAGTGCCCAGGTGGCAGACAAAGGTCTGGGAAAAATGTCTAACAAAGCATCTGAGCCTGCAGACCCTGGACTGCAGAGAAGCACAAGGAGAAACTCACTGAGTGATGAGAGTGCCTGCTGCAAGGAATGAAGGCCTCATCTGCCTACATGGTCTGTTGCATTGGAAGCTTTGCTGCTTGCCAAGAGCTCAGATTTGGGATGTTCCAGAGAGTGCTGAAGCTTGTCCAGCCCTGGGATTATTACCTCTGGTTCTTCTTCATGTGGGGACCAATGGTATCCCAGGCATTCCATGTCCATTCCTGAGTTTGTCTCAAGTGTGACTCCATGGCCATGTGCCAAAACCATTGGAACCCAAATTTGTCTTCAATCCTGCTGGAAAGGGAGAAGAATTTCAGGAGAAGTGAGCACACTGCGTGAAGTCTACACCATGCATGTGCGATTTACAAGGATTTGGCTTGTATAACTATCAGGGCCCCCCTAGAGGACAGAATTAGTAGGAAGAGATGGAAACACCTGCAAAAGTGGCGGGAAAGCATTTTTGCCAACAGACTTGGAGAGCTGCATGATCTAACAAGGATCTCCCGAAAAAAAATGGAATGCAGAGAGATAGCATATCAGAGGAGGAACCTTATATAAAACAGGAGGACAGAAGAAATGAATAGACCTTGAGAATGCAGGGATAGTGTTAGGAAAGGAAAAGCCCATTAGCAGTTGAATCTTGTGAGGGATGTGAAGGGCAGCAAGGAAGGTTTTTACAGATTCCAGAGCAGCAAAATGAAATCTAAGGTAAAATATGGGCTTGCTGTTGAATGGGATAGGGAACCTGACAACAAAGAACATGGCAGAGATACTTAATGCTTTCTCTGCTCTTTTCCTTACTGGGAATCCCATGTCGTGGAATTCTGGCTAAATGCGGACTTTGTAAAGGAGAATCAGGTTGGAGAATGTTTCAAAAAGTAGGATGTATCCAGGATCCTGATGGGTTGCACAGAAGAGTGCTAAGGAAGCTGACTGATGTAAACGCAAGGAAATTCCTGATTATCTTTGAAAGGTAATGGAAAATTGGTGGAGGATTCTAAATATGGGAAGTGAGGAAATTACACTCTTATTTTTATGAAAACTCAGAGGTTTGTGGGGAACTACAGGCTGATCAGGCTTGCTTCAGTTCATGGGAAGATCATGGAACAAATCACATGGAAGCTGTTGTCAAACTTATTAAAGACAAGAAGATGACTGTGAGTAGTCAGTGTGGGTTTATGAAAGGGAAAGGATGCTTGACCAACCTAATAGCCTTATACAATAAGGTGGGTTGCTTGACGAATGAGCAGAGAGTGGTGAAGGTTGTTTATCTCAGCCCTTGTGGAGCTTTAGACATTGTTTCCCACAACATCCTCATTGACAGACCAAAGTGGTCAGTGAGGTGGATCCAAAGCTGAGCTTGAAGAGGTATGATCAGCATTCCAAGGATCAGCAGGAGGAGAGTCACTAGGGACATGCTCAAGGGTCAGTATGGGACCAATAATGTTTAATATCTTCATTAATTATCTAGACAGCAGGGGAGAGATGTTCAAGCCTCAAACAGGTTTCCAGGTGGAAGGTGGTGTGCTGCCCTTCAGAGGAACCTCAAGGGACAAGAGAAATGGGCTGCCAGGAATCTTGTGAAATTCAGCAGTGGGAGTGCAAAGTTCTGCTCCTTGGCAATAACCCCATGCACCAGAACAGACAGGGGGAAAATTGGCTAGAAAGAAGTTTTGCAGAAAATACTCTGGGGGCCCTTGTGAACACCAAGCTGCCCATGAGCCAGAAATACATTTTTGTGACAAGGAAGGTCACCAGTGTGCTGGGCTGCATTGGGAAAAGCTTTGTCATCGTGTTGATGGAGATGATCCTCACCTTTATTTGTCATTGCTGAGAAATCTGGACTGCTGGGCCTACTTCTCGCTCTCCAGTACAAACAAGACATGAACACACTGGCATGAGTATAGTATAATAGATAAATATATTAAGAGGTAGGAGCCTCAAATAAGCAACAATTGAGCTGGAACTGTTTAGCCTGGAGAAGAAAAAGTCAGGGCTTGGTGGAACAGGCAGATTTTGCCAATATGTATAATTGTTTGATGAAGGGGAATAAAGAACATGGACCCATACTCTTTTCAGTGGTATCTAGTAAAAAGAGGCAATGAACACAAACCGAGGTACAGGATAATCTATTTAAATACTTTAACTGTGAGGATGGTCAAATACTGAGCAGGTTGCCTGGAGAACTCATGAGTCTCCATCCATGAAGGCATTCAAGCTCAATTTCACAAGGCCTTGAGCAACTTGCTTTAGTTGAGCCAGTTTTCACCAGGGAGCTAGACTACATGATTTCCAAACTTCAGCCATTCTGACATCCTGGTGGGCAGCACCTTCCACTTCCTTTGAAGTGAGCTGACATCTTTTCCAGTGGCAGCTTTTGCCCTGGAGTGGGGTCATAGCTGGGAAGGTCATCATGTCTTCCATTAACCCTTTCTAGCTTTGTGTTGGTTGGGGTCAGTCTTATGTAGCTTCACATGGTTATCTGCATCTTACTAAATGAAAGAAATCCTCAGAACAGAAACAGCTGTCTTAAGATATCTTTTTTGTCCCTGATTTAAATTCTCACAGTTTTTATAAATGGAGGAAATACACCTTAACATTCTTATACTTTTTATAAATTTCCAGCAGATGGTGAGAGTGGGTGTGTGTTTGATAAAAACCACATAATCTATTTGAGAATAGTGCTAAAAGAATAGTGTTGCAACCACCTAAAAAGCCTTAGGTTAAGTAATATAACTCTTAAAATTATCATATGAGTGTTTTATTGGTTGAGGAGTTGTATGTTAAACTAGAAAAGTGACATTATCCTCATTAAATTATTTTATATTAATATAACAAGCAGTACCATTTTGAATGGGATTTGAATATTCCATGAAGCCCTGTATTATTGCAGCAGATAATCTATTTATCATCGAAACACTAATAATTTCAATAAGAAAACATTATCCTTTGTCTTACTACCAGTAATTTGGGCAAACGGTCTGATTAGCACTAAAGATGCAGCTTTAGTATCAGCTTCAGAGCTGGGAGTTGTTTGTCTTTCCTATATCAGTTTCCTAAAAATATATATACCTAAAAAATAGCTCTATTTGCACAAAGGCTAGAAAACATTTTTTTTTTCTGATGTTACATTAATTATCACGTTGTCAAGAATTTGACTTCAATTTAATTTTGACTTTTGTAGATGTGGGGATCTTTCCTTGCTTGCTTCAATCCAAAAAGCAGTATAAAATTGGCGATTTTATGTTTGAATTAACCACCCCATATGTTAGAGTTCAGAACTTGAGGTGATCAGAGATAACTGAAGTCAACCATGTTGTGTGGTCCATAAAACTCTTCTCTGCCATCTCCATATCTGAGCTGAGATTTGCCTCCAATCCTGTGCACATGGAACGGATTATTCAAAAGGTCAACAATTCTTATGCCCTGTCAGTACTTTTAAGCTTTTATGTTGCAGAAATAATATGAATCCTGCGCCTTCATTCACTTCCTCGCATATATGTGCCAGCAATCAGGTATGGAAGTCAGTAGAAGTAAAGTAAAAATGCTGAAGAGGTAAGTTCAGCACCAAGTACAAGAGGTAGCAAGTGGAATAAGTGTAATAATCTATTTTGTAGTGCTCATCAGCAAAAAGGGTATTTTGTTGAATTATCCAATACTTTCCTATTCTATCAAACTCATAATGCAAAATCTACCATTAGGATTCATAGAAGGTTTCTTTCAACAGATATTCCTTATAATTTATAAACAATTCATTCCGAAAAGAACAGAGGGCAGAGGGATAGAAGCTTTTTTTTTGCTTTAATTGAAGGGATCAGATCCTCAGCTAGCCCATCAAGTCAATAAAGCTACTCTAATAAAAAACAGCTGAAAATGCTGGCTTTTTCCTTAGTGATAGATCTTCCTATTCTGTAGTGAGGTATGTACTAAGAAAAGGCTTGGAAAAGGTTGGCTGAGTTGACTCAAGAAATTGGAAGGCAGCATGGGCAAAAAAATCTTCAAAAATAAGAATAGCAAGCACACCGAGAAGGGCTTACATTGAACAAACCGAGCAGATGATAAGAGAGGGAAGAGTGGGCCTTGGCTAGATCCAGGGAAAGACTTACAGATGAGGAACGGAGGTATGCCCAAAATATAAGCTAAAGCAAATGGCTCTGTAAAGAGAACTGACATGATAAGAGTAAGAAAATTTTTATAGAGTAAAATCACTTTCTGATTTCAGCTTCTGTGCTTTTCCTCTTAAAATGTTTTGTGTTGCTATGCTTATTTGCTGACTGTTACAAATTTAAGGTTGTGTTTCTTTTTTCTGTGTCCCTCCATCCATCAGTCAAGCAGTAGCAGTTGTGAGACAGAACCTGGAGGAGTAGAAAAAAAAGCAGTTTCCTCTTAGACAGCAGAAGGGGCAGCAAGAGGGGCACAGAACAGATGAGAAAACAGCCAACTCATTTACAGATTTTCTCATTTGAGGTTCTTGATACAAAAACATTCCTGGTTCTGATGTGCAGACTGAGGCTTGTCTATATATTTATAAAATTAAGTGAAGTGCAAATCACACTAGAAGATTTATGCTAACGGTGTTTCTAAAACACACCAAAATGAGTAGAATGTATCACCAACTGCTTCTTGCAACTACACTTCTTCCACAGAAACATTTTTAATAGTTTAGCAGTTAAAATAAAACAATACATCAGCAGCTGAACCTAAGACTTCAGGATCTTGTATTGCACCTTGCCAGACTCCCTTCATGACCTTAGTTCACTGTCTTCTTCCCCAGATCTCACAGAGACGAGACAACTAATTCAAAAACAGTGTTGTTCAAAACTCCTGCTTAGCTGCTTCTTAACCCTCAAGATGCCTGCAGCACATAAGCATTCTAGCTTTAGAGGTTTTCTGGGTACCTATGTGATTTTATGGTATTTCCAAATTATTAGGACAGAGCAGCTTGTATTTGATCATGGCTAAAATGTAGAAATTAGAGGGTCATCCACCTAAGATGGCTGGAAGGCTTCATCTGCTTCTGAGAGTGCATCTGGTATGCAAACCAAAGAGCTAACCTCCTCAAATGCAGCTGCAGCTGCTATTTTAAAATACAGAGAGGATATGTCCCCTTTATATGACAGTCCACTGATGAGGGCTCCTGTCAGGACGTGTGAAACACAGATTTAATTTCCTTCTCTTCCTGAGGGAATTCAGCCTTTCATTTCCCACCTCTCAAGAGTCATTTAATCTCCTGGTTAGAGCTTATTTTGGGTGGGAACATTTTTCACCTCTTCCACTGAAGCAGTGCTGCTATACATAAAAAAATTCCAGAGCCACTGCCTAGGGAAGAAAAGAAGGGTGTGTAACTCCCACGTATGCTTTAGGGAATCCCATGTGTGATTCTGGAGCATACTGCGGGAAGCAAATCTCTCTTAGACATTGGGGAAGGGGGAGTGTGTGTGTGTGTGTGTGTGTGTGTGTGTGTGTGTGATGTGTGGACACATGACAATTTTAGCTAAGTCCCATATTGAACCTGCTTTAATTGTACCTTACCTAAATGAGCTGTTGTAATGATAAATAAACAGAGAGTTCAGATACTGATGTGGTGAATGCAGAACAAGTATCTTGAACAGAATGTGCACGTATGGGTTTGAATTTTATGATTCATGCCACAAAATTATGAATATGCATGGAAAAGTAAGTTAATGTTCATAAGATTTGCAATACCAATGAAAAGATACATTCATTAATAAAACATTGGGGGGAGGGGGAATCAAGTAGATTTGACATTTTTAAGAGAAAATGGAAAGTTATTATATTTTCATTTAATCAGAACATTTTACAAAAGGAGAATTTGGATTAGGTATTGACAGAGTGTCACCTGATAAAAATGTGTGGTGAAGTTTGAGCAGCAGATGTCTCACCCAGGGACGCTTCCCTGAGGAAACAGCAGGAACCTCCTGTACACTCACTTTGCCTGGCATTCATCTCCCTACCAGCTGCCAATTTTAAACTATAGCAAGTCTCTCAGTTTATAGTCCTTTCAAGCTAAAATCTGTTACATTTGGGGAAAAATAGCAATACTTATGTAAATCAATAATTGCATTGTATGTAATACAGTAAATCTATAACATGCCTAGAGTGACACTAACAACACCATGTTCGGGTGTGTTATCAAGGAATATGTACAAAGTGATTCATATGCATTATATTCTGAATATGTCTTGCTCAAGCACTCATTTTGTTTGGCACAAACAGCCCTCTTTTTGCAACCCAGGAATAAATATCGCTTTGTTTCATCACTTTTTTTTTCTTCAACGAAACTGTTTTCTAGGGCTAAATCCTAGCCTCCATTTACATCATAGTTTAAGCCTCCAGTTTAAGTAATCTACACAACGATGATTACTGATGTCTGCTATCTCTCATTTTGAATGGCAGAGTACTGGTTAAGCAGCCATGTAGAAGCTGGTGAAAAATCTGGTTTCTTCATATGAATGAGCATTGCAAAATTAGAGGCTGATTTGAGAAAATAATAGAAAAGAAAATACTATGGAAGTTCGGTGTCTGTGGAAGTTACTGTGAAAAGAGACTTAAATTAACTACTTTTTCATTCTACATGCTAATCTCCTGTTTTCTTGCCTCATTATGCTGGGTTTTGGTCCTATGTGTCACAAAATGTTCCAGTGCTGAACACAGACACAATTTTTACAGCTTACTTTGATGTTTCTCCTGAAAATATTCTTGTATTACTTTACATGAAATCACATGAAAGATGGCAGTTTGATCATCTGAGGGAACCGAGAGAGCTGAGGGCCAAGACAGGTGCAGGCAGAGTCAATTGTTACAGCTGCTCTGTGATGTATACTCAAGCACTTCCCACTGTCAAACCAAAATAGGATTTCCAAATATTTTTTTAACAGGAGTGTTTGAGATTTTTAGCTCTCAGTAATAAGTCTGACCTGGAGCAGATTAGAACTGGCAGTGACAATATGCAAGTTCTATGTTCACATCTGAAAGTTACCATTCCTTTGGGCTCCCCAAGATAGAAAGGCCTTCTAAAGAATTAGTAATGTATGTATTTGGTATCATTTTACAAAAATGTAAGGAAACAATGATAATAAGAAAAGGACTTGAGCATATAATTTCTGATGAAACCAGAACCCAAATATCACTTTCCTGTTAGAGACTGGCAAAGATAATGGGATGTCCATTATGTCCATTTGGCTCCATTTTTAGTTTTACTCCCTTAACAGAAATTTAGACCCTGGGCTCTGATTTTAATTTCCCAGTTCTGCATGACTCCCATTTTTTTCCTTCCATTTTATTTAAAATATAAGAAAGACCTCTATCACTCTTAGAACTACGAGAGACCTCACCTTTCAACCACTCAAAACTTTCAGTTCTCCAGCTTTTAATCCTGTATGTATTGCTGTCCTTTCTTTGGTTAAATGTTGACTTGGAGCTCTTAACTTAGCCTCAGGGCTTTCCAACTGAAGCAGATACTTCTACTTATGGAAAAATTCACATAATCTCATCTTCTTTCCACATTCACTAGCAGCCATGCATAGTCTCATTGGACCATTTCTATTTGTAGTCATGTCCTCTGCCTTTAGCACCTGTTTTCCAATTATTACATTTACACTTTCTATTACTGTTATAATAAATTTTATTTTCAGTTAAGGTAATGAATTTTTTTTATGCTAAGTATCAAGTGGCATATTCATGGCAAAACTTAAAGCCAGCCCTTATGATATAACTGTGTTTGTAAAAAAATGCAAGAAAGGCACCAGAAACTTTTGAAAATATTAATTATGGGTAACATTTTAAAGACACTTCATGCCCTTAATTTCTATTGATGTCAAATCTCAGATTGTTGCCTAGGAAATTTTTACCTTCCAACCAATGACTGTGAAAGTGACTCTGACTCTTGCTACGGACAGAGAAATTTCTTGTCCAACAGAACCATTCAGATGGAAGGCTGTGGAGAATGTGACTTGCTTGACTTAATTGTAGTGCTAATATCTTCTTCCTGCAAGGCATTTCACATCTATTTTCTTCTATTTATTTCCCTTTTTTAATGCTTCAATCTGCACTGATGAAGTGAAGCAAAATCAAGACAGGCTTGAGCTGAGCTGCTTCCTTGGTTGGGTTTCATTATTTTTCTTAATGGAGTCTTAGAACCCTGGACTCCTGCCCTTTACTTCTTGTAAAAAAGCAGTGCTGAAATATGTCTCCTGTTTTGCTGGATGTATTTGAGAGGTAATGTTGAAGTACGTTTGGTCACATTTTGATAATATAGGTGTCTCTGATTCCTGCCATGCTGTTTTAAGCATGGATTTTGTTGCAGTTATGGTATAGCTATGATTGATGATCTCCTAGTGATAGATACAGACAGTGTTCAGGCTGTCTTTGTTAAATCCAACTTTTCTTAGCTCTAACCATACTATTTCGCTCGTTTGCATGATTTAACCTGCCTTACTGGACAATTTCTTTCCTCTCAGAAGTATGAAAGGAATATTTTTGTTCTCAAGGACCATTACATACAGTCTTCTATTAGAACTCACCTTGTTTCATCCTCAGAACATGAAATTATTTAGAATAGTGCTATTGAATGTCTGGTATTCACTTTCTATTCCTATATTTCACCCAGAGAAAAGTTTTGGCTAGGATTTCTGGAGTCATTTTCTAGGCAAAAGATAATTCCAGTCGGTGTGCCAGTGTTGCAGAGAAAAATGGCCACATATGATGGTTTGGGTAGACCATACTCATTGTGCAACATTGTAGGAAAATTCTACACTGACAAGAAGATTGTCTTGCCATTACCATCCCTTTTGCACCACCAGCCATTTGTGCAGCACTTTGGTGGTAGATCTTCCACACCCAAAATGCAGCAAGAGGCAGCCTCATTGCACAGCAGTTTTGTATCATATAAACATAAATTTCTGGGCAGAAAAGCTTATAAAAAATTACAGGAGTTTGGATATATTTTGCAAAAGATTTAGATATGCACACTTTCTGTGGGTGTTGCCAGTGTCTCTGCCTCGGCCAGCCCTGGCACCACAGCAGGAAAGGATACAGCTTGGTAGCTAGAAAGAACCTTGCCGATCCCATGGGTTCTTGTTTTGCCTGAAGGAGTGAAGCAGCTACAGCAGGATAGAAGGAGTCAATCTGCTCAGAGTTCAACCACTGGCTTTATTCATCCCCCAGTGGGGACAACCTCAGCTCAGGGTCCCTGCCTCAGCAGAGACCCCTCGGCAGGAGGAACCCTTAGCATAAAGAGCGAGAAAGAGCCCGAAAACCCCCGAATACAACATCTTTTATTGGGGGGAGGAACGCAGGGATGGGTTCAGCTAAGGACAAATCAGGGCGCATGTTTGTATGGCTCTGCAGGTAAATGACACATATTATATCAAACCAATAACTCAGGAGGGGGGACTGCCAAAGTCTTGTCCAATCACTCGAGGCTGTCACTGGGACTTTCTAGACTTTTGGGAGAGGCCTCAAAGTAATAGACAAAACCCAGGGGCTGTATAACTTATAATTGACACATAACTAGGGTTGGGGTAAAACCAAACAGGGGTAAAACATGGGTGACATGGGGCAAACCATTACAACCTATAAAAAACAATATAAAACAAGGAACAAATACATACATAAAACTGATAAAACCAAGAACACACCACTACAATTTTCTTTCCATTTAGATATTTTATTCTCACTACTTTCTGATTTTCTGACCAATGAAGAAAGTGGGATGGCCGAGAGAATGACTGTGGTATAATCCAGATACCAGTTAAGTATCTGAGTTATAATTGGACTTCTTTTCTAATTAAATTAAACTCATGTCTTTCCATAGCTCTTTGGAGCCTTAATGTAAATATAGTTTATTTGATTTGTCAGCATAACTTGTATATATACTGGGACATTATAAAGGAATGTGAAATCTGTGAATCCACTGTCCTTGAGACAGGACTATAAATGTTCTACCAAGGCTTTTTCTCCTGCCTGAGTCCCTTAAAGTGGATTAAAGGCTGAATGATATCCTTCCCACTCCCACCCTGCTTTGGAACAACAATGGGAAAATGTCCTGGTTTGCAGTTTCTTATCACTTTTTCTCTAATTACTTGTTTCACACATGAAAATATGTTTGATGCTTTTATTTGCCCTGGGGGCTGCCTTTTAATGCATTTATCTATTGAGATTATTTATTTTTACACATCACTACAGAAGCGTCACTCTGAGTGCCATATTTTCTGATATCAAAAATTTGTATGCTTTGAGAATCCAATATCTTCACATCAACAGTAATTTATTTCAGTAGGGACAGAGCAACAGAACGTGTCTCATTTTCTACGTTTGCATTTTGATATACTGATATGTATTAAAAGTACATGGTAGCTCTGAGCACGAGTGGATGACTTACACATGTCTATTTATATTCCATTACTGACCAAAGAATAGAAGGCAAACTTCAGAAAATTAGTTGTGACCTATTAAATACGATTATCATGAACATTTTTTCTAGTGAGGGTTAAAAATCATTTTACTTGAAGCTTTTTTCCACTGTCTGTACTTTATTCCTCAGGATATAAATCTATTTTGTAATTACTCCCTTCTTATCTCAGAAACTTTGCCTGACACACCATTCCATATGTTTATGATTCTCTGAATGAAAAAGTGTTCCCTGACAACCATTCAGATTTTTTTCCTTTAATTTCCATTTATGCCTTATTGTCTTATAATGTTCAGCTGAAAATATATGTTGCAATATTGTGTGACATTATCTGTATTACTTAAGATTTTATATAACCATACATCAATGAAACATCAGATAAATCTCATGCTTCTCCTTTTTTTTTCCTACATCTTCCCTTCCGGAGCTGTATAGGTAGTAGATTCAATTTAGTTTCTATGACACGTTGACTTTAAGCATTTCTTACAAACCTAGGACAGAATACATCTGCAATTTCATTTGAGTCACTTTGAAAAGTGAACTGTATATATATAGTTTCCAGAGTCTTCTCTGCATTTAGGAAAAAAATTGGAATTTTTTTTTTTTTAATGTTTACATCCAGCACTATGCAGTATTGTTTACAGAACTTCATGGATTTACTACCATTTGTAAATTAAGGGAATAATCCAACAGCACGCTGAATAAGAGCTTCAGGACTAGAACACTATATAATGTTACCTGACTAATTTGCTGGACTTCCTAATAAATAACTAAGTAACACAAGAAAGGTATTGAGATGATTTGTAATCCCGCGGTAATGGCTTCTAAATAGTTAAGATTAGACTGAGAGATGAGAACCTTTTTCCCCTATATGCCATATACCAGCAGGGGACAAAATCAATCTTGTGAAGGCTCTGATTACTTGTGCTGCAAGTTTCTTGTCAGCAGATTCAAAATGTGCAGTGGAATGAATCTTCTGCAAGGTAGAGCTGCTGTCTATCAGCTGGGCATCTTTCCTCCCCTCTCTCCCTCCACCTTAACTTCCCATGGAATATCTGGTTGTGATAAATTAGAAGCAGAGAAAATACAAGACGCTTCAGTGCAACCATTTTAATCCTCTACTGTCAATGCAGAGGAAAGGTGACACCAATTTTAGTATCTTCCAGATGAAAAATGTACCCTTGAACTGAGAATTTGAGGAAGTTAAGGAACAAATGAAGGAATAGCTTTTGTTTAAAATATAATGCTACTTAAGTGTATACAAAAATGTTGTTTTCAAAGGACAGGATTTAAATCCATTAAAGACTGTGATTTAATCTGAAAAAGAGACCATAAATAAAATTCAAGCTAAAACAGAGATCTTATTAGAAAGGATAAAGAAAAAACACTAGGGTTAATGCAAGCATTTTGGAAGGCTGAAAACCCAAATCCAAAAAATTTTCTGAACAGAATGTTAGAGTGATATTTTATCTTTTTAATAAACCAAACCAAATCCATATCTGGTCCTTGGCAAATTTTGTGGATTCTGTAGTAAAGATGTGGGGTGGGTTACACTTGGATTTTGATCAAGAGAGATTTAAGAAAATTATTTGTATTTTTTCAGTGAAATTAAAGTTATTTACAGTGAACCAAGAAAGAAAATTGGTGTTTTGAAAAGACAAATCTATCATGCATTTTAACCATGCTTTCTCTCAGTACTATAGAAAAGGAACTTCTGTTGTCTTGCTGCTTTGGTGAGAAGTGTCAGTTTTTCTGCTTAGAGCTCTAATAGCAAGATCCAATTTACAACACATGGAATTACTGCTTCTTTCTCCCATCTTCAGTACTCTTCTGTAGCCTTGGAAAGAAACCATAGATTCCAAATAAATATTTCCAGACTAATGCCTCCTGGAGAACTTGAAGAAAAGATTGGAGAATTGGGAACTAAATATTCTTAAAATTCTACCACAAAACCAATACCTAGCATCTTGCACAGTCCGTGAGAATATGATTTTACCAAGTCTTCCAACAATCACAATTAGACTGTCAGGTGGGTTGGTGAAGAGGTATCATCTTCCTATCTTGTAGATGGAGAGCGGCATAGAGGAAATGGTCCAGCAAGGGTAGAAGTTGAATATTGTTCCTGTTTTCTGCTTCCAGATTCTAACCATCCATCCATTTTGTTCTCCCAAGATTCTTGCCTCTGATGTTTTTCAAGTTTTTCAGCTAAAATTGCTAATTTTATAACAAGAGGCCTGAAATTCTGTTTAAAGGCAAAAATGTTCTATTTTAGCAGGCATGTGGGTGCGAATTGTATTAATTGTCAGATTATTTGATATTTGATTTTGCTTGTTAATCAAGTTCTCAAAGACCAAAAATACTCCCAGCATTCAATGCTCACACTACCCCTCAGAGACATGCCACAGGCAGCAGAAGTTAATGATCATCAGGGAGCTGCATTTGCAAACCCTTTCCTGCAAGAAACCTCACAGAAGGGGAAACAGACCAATGCAGTCTTCAGAGGGCTTTGAATTGGCTATTTCATCAATTCTCCAGGTAATGGTTGAGTGCTGTGAGATAGGAAGTGGGAATCACTATACTTTTTTATCTTTTCTCATGATCCTTGGCAAGGAGCACTGTGGATGCCATTGATTTCAGGCTGAAAAGGTGATTCTGCTGTGCTTCTGTCACCAGCAACAATATAAATCAGCTTTTTTCCATGATGTCGAGTGCTGTCCTCTGCCCCATGCACATCTCAATCAATCTTAAGTAAAAAATAACATTCTGGGAATAACAGTTTATTCAAATAAGTAACTGGCATCATAGCATATATTATATGACTATGGGAGAGTTTTCTGTTTCTCAGATCTTCAGCCTGTCTCTTACTCAACTTCTGGCACATTAGAGCTGAGCTCAGACATTGCTATTTCAAGCAGTGAAAGGATGGAAATGCTTATAGATGGTAGCCACTGAATATGATATCATCTAGAGCAGGAAACTGCAGTCCTGATAAGATGCTCTGTGGGCTTTAGGTTAAAGAGCATTTTTGAAGATGTCAGAGAAATTAAGAGTGGCATTTCAGTCACCCCTAACTCTGTCGGCTCTCCCCAAGGGCCTGTAGGAGTGCCTGGTTGGGCAAAGGATAGAGGAGCAGAGGCACCAGGTTCCATACTGGCATGTAGAGCTGGCTTTCAGGGGTGTCAGCCAATTGCACAGGTGAACTTTATGGGAGTGTTGCTTAGACTGAAATTGTCCCCATGCATTGTAGAGAGTAAGGTAGGAAAATCCCCTTTACACTGACACACACACACACAGACAGAGAAAAAAAAGAATAAAAATGAAGACAGTATAGATTACAGTAAAGGGAGGCTCAAAGTCGGCTACTGCATTTGAATTACAAAGTAGCAATCAATTAGTTTATCATTAATCAGATAATTTTGGGATTCGTGAATAATATGAAAGGAAAAGAAGAAATAACTACCAGGATAATTTTCAGGAACCATCTCTCAGCTTTATAAACTAATCCTCCTCTAATAGCCCTTTTTAATGTAATTTATAGGTTCATCATTACCCTTTTTGTATTAGTAATTATTTCTAAAATACCAAAGAACCATCTTTTTTTCAAGGTCCTTCCATGTGCCTGATTTACAGCTAGGCTCGTGTTGGACTCTGTCTTTCTGAGGTTTGACATTTCAAAATATTTATAGCTCTTTTACATTAATGCCTTTCTCATGAATCTGAAGGTGACCGTTATTTCTTTCATCTTGTTGTAATTAAATGGATCAACTATAACTTTATTATTTTCACTATTTATCTGTGCAGTGTGTTAACACATTCAGATTAGCAAGTGATATTGAACGTTATGTGAATTATAACAAACAAATATTTCCTAAAACATGGGTTAAACTTGATGCATTGGCTAAGAAATTGTTCCGAGTGAAAGCACAAAATCTTTAATATTTTATTGATCAGATCTAAACCTTCTGCCCAAAGTGGCAATTAAATTTCAATTAAACTGACTGAAAGCATCATATTAAATTTCAGCACTTTACGAGCTATCAGATAATGCTGCAGGACAAATCTTTAGTATGATCACACTCTTTTCAAATTATATTATCCTGTTCATTCACAATAAAAGTGACAGCTTTAGGTATACTTTCAATATTTCTTGAATATAAACCCTCTAATGAACACATTTTATTGCCTTTAAATCAATTATTATTGGATATTTTAATAAAGTGAATTGAGCACTTTGTTTTACACACTGCTTAGAAGTTATTATATTTTGCAGTCAGCACAGCAAAGAACAGTAACAGTATGACAGAAATACCCAAATACCTAACATTATGCTATAAATTAAATCAGCTATTTACAATTATGAATATGCTGCATTCAATTTCACAGCAGTTACTGGTAAAACATATTAATTAATAACTCTTTAGATCTTCAGGCTTTCAGTCTCACTGTGTTTCAACAAATGAGATAAGCAGAAGATATAATCAAAATTGCAAGAAGACCCTGCCAGTTCTTTTAAAGTGTTGTCATATGAAGACCTCAATATTTTACTGCTGTTTCTCCCTTTGTTTTGGTGGCTCTATGCATGTGTTGATGTTTAGATTGACCAAAATACAGCTGATGGTGGTTAAATTTGTTTAATTCAAATGACGTTATCACTCAGTCTCCTTCTAAGTTACACACATACAGGTATTTAAATGTCAGTAACAACATTCACACGATTTTTATCATTAAATAAATAGATTAGGCATGAGGCAAATCTAACAAATGACTGAAAGGAGTCAAATTAATTTCACTTAGCAGGTGTTTGAGCATGTTGAACTGAATAGAAATCTATATTCTATATTGATGTTAAAAAGTTATTGTGTTCTTATGGAGGATTACCAAAAAAAATTATCCAGAAGGACTAGATAAATCCTCAGGTGGACTTTTACAGTCGTGTAGTCATTAGGTGAGGGAATACCTATATTCTAACCTCCATAAATACTATCCTTCTGCAGATGCAGATGTCAAAGGTAAGAGAGACAGGTAACAGGACTGGTTTGGGACAAGGCTTTGTGTGGATTCATCACCTACCACTAAGTGGTGTCTTATGCAGCTTCTTAATTCCTTAGACTTAATCATCTTCCAGCTAAGGTCTTCAGGAAGAGCAGCATAAAAGGCTAAGAGAAGTACACTCAATGGAATTCAATTGCCCCTTGCTTCAAACAAATCCACCTCCTCTAATAGTCAGATGCCTTTACATTCTCTTTCCCTTTTCATATCATGCCAGTTTTGCAAGCAGATTGAAATGCAATGTACTCTTTCATTTGGAGAGAAACAAAAATAAATAAAGGCAAATACAGAGGGGCAGGGGAGCACCTTTCAGATTATTCTTAGACCTTTTTTGTACTTGAAGTACAGAGTTAAAAATCTGAGGCATGGCTTTTGCTGGTTACACAACAACACAGTATTCTAGAGATTGCATTATTTCATGTGAATAAGTATGTGTTGTTTACTTTTGTCAGTAAACACTTCTTTTGCATTCAACTATCCTTCTCCCTTGAGAGCAGATTGAAGAATTAGGTGTATAAGGAAACAGGCAAAAAAAGCTTTTGCAGAATGACAAAATTACAGAAAGCATCCTTTTGGAAACATTGTTCTTTTTTATTTTTCAGTACATATCAAGATAAGAAAAGTCCTGCAGAGCTTCAGTAGCTAAGTAAAGGAATTGCCCTCCAGAGCAGGTGTTTGTGCTGTCTCAGCAGGCAGGGATAGTATATGTTGCATCAAACACAGTTTGCTCAGCATGTGTTCACACCTCCCCTGACCCCAGCACTTCCTGGCTTTGCTGCCATGAGAGTCTCACGAGGGAGGAGGTGTGTTTGAATGGAGTGTGGGTGGATCTTTTCAGCAATGAGATGCCCTTGGCTGCACAAACAAGTGAGCAGCAGCCATTTTTTATAGCTGGGATCTTCCCCTGCCCTCATCTAAGCAAGGTCCTGACTCAGCTCCCAGTCATGCAGCTATCAGAGCTGCCTGCAAGCCGTGAGCATGCTGCTAGAGTCTCATCATGCCCTGACAGGTCCCAAGCTGCTCCCTTGTGTTGACCCGACCAGCAGATTTGGCACTATTTCTGAAGTCTCTATCCTCTTAAACAATGTCTTTCTTACTAGGAACAGATTGGGAAACTAACATGGCATTGGAAGGCACTATATCAGTGGAAGTCAATAGACAATCCTGAGGAGTCAGGACACCAGTCAAAGTGTTTTGATTAATCACCTACAGGGTAATAAATTGCAAATCAGCCTAGGTTTGGATCACTTGTGACTGATCAACAAGTATCTGCTGTGGCTGAATGGATGTTTTCCCTCCATTCATCAGCCATCTTGCATACCAACCTGGTCCGTGTGGGTCAGGTGTGTGCTACAACAAGGATATGGAATAGGGGATTGCTAGGGAAAAAACTTTTTCCCTCATACTGCCTGAGTCTTGACTATTTTTCAATGAGCAAGATCAGACTAAACACGAGGAAGAGTTTTGTAAATATTGGATAGCTTCTAAATATATTAATCCCTAGACATGGTCCTAAGAATAATTTTGGTTGTGTTTTAATGGAGCTATAGAGTGATTTTTGTCATTGAATTACGTTTGACTGCAGTGGAACTCTGTGGTAAGCTGCTAAGTTTATATGGTAATGGGGAGAGAAAGAAAAGAGGTGGGGGTGGATAGACAGCAAAAGCTTGCCTCGATTTGAAGGTAGTTTGCATTTTTTCAGTCCTTGCAATTCATTCTGATCTGGCTTTGTTGTCTGAGCAAATCTTTTTGAATCTATCATAATAAGCAACTTTTACAGATTCTTCAGATACATTTGAAACTGCCCCTGAATCAGAAAAGCTAAACCAAAGGCAGGTACACTGGCACTATTCTTACTCATATCTAGTGATACGCTGGATTTATTCATACCACCAAGAAAAAAACCTATTAATTTTGGTCAGCTGTATACATGGAAATTTACATTTGTTCTCCAACATTCATGAAAAAGACTGTCCTGCCATTGTGGAATGCAGAAAACAATTTCTCAGGCTTTCAATAAACTGCAGAATATATATGTGGTTCAACCTATCTGAAATGAGATGCAGCGCTAGCAATATGGAGAGCCCCAGCAAGGCTAGCAATAAAAGTAGATATACAGTAGCTGACATCAGATTGTTTCAAGCTTAATTCCAGTAAAGTAATAAGGTCAGGAAAAGAAACGCTCAGTGATGCACAGATTGATGCTATTAGATAGAAACTATGCGTTGGCATCAAGCAAACGCTTTTCTGTCTTGATCTCATGGACAGAGCAGAAAGATATTCAGCATAATCCCCACAGATTTATAACCACAAGAGTGGACCAAGCTTAGCAGACTGCGGTCAAGAACAGTACTAAAACTAAGCTATACACACATTTATTAACAGCACCAGAGGGTATTGTATTACTCTCATTTTCCAAAGTGAACATAATGTATATTCCCGCCAACTCGCACCAAGGGCTGCTGACACACTATGGAGAGCTGTTAACATCTGAGAGGAGAATATTTAAAAGTATCTCATAATGTAGCTTTCTTTTGCATTTTTACACATAGGATGTGAGCAATGCATATATATACATATAGGATGAGAGCAATGCATGATATAACTGAAGGCTAGATCTTCTGGAGGTTAGAGATACTTTCATTTTTAAATACTCCAAAAGAAACAGATTTTGCTTATGAGCATTTAAGTGTCAACTTTTAGATATCTGAATGGAAAACACCATCTTGTACCAACATTTAGTGAAATTGTAATACATGTCAGTTTGGCCCAACCAAAAATAAGCATAAAAAATTGATAGAATGGCACATCCCAGAGCTTGACATCTCTAGAATCTGTGACCTCTCTTTGCTTTGCCACCAGGAGAGAGATGCAAACATGGGTCTGGCATGAGGCGAATGTAATCTTGCTGTTCATGTCACTGTTTTGCTTCAAAATGTAAGACAGAAAATCGAATCCATTTAGCTGCTGATGTAATATCACATCCCAGGCCTCCCTAAGAATATATTCTTTTCCATTTGAGAAAGACCCAGTTTGGAAAGTTCAGTCCTGACTGTTCTTCTGATTATCGCAGTTAAAAGCTGGTATAGTAACACTGAGTTTGCTTGAACTATTTATAATTTTGAGATGAGACAATACAGTTATTTAAGATACACACGATATTTTAAGATAAGAGGTGCAACCCTTTTGCCATAAAAAATACATCCTTGTTTACAGAAATACAATATCTGATGAAAACTTGGGTAAAAGCATCTGTATTTTTCTCACATAGTTAAATGATTACTCATAAATTAACATCCTTGTTATTAATAGCTACATCATAAAGCCACTTTTGGAGGGGGGAACATTACACTTTTCTCTATTTATATCCCATGTGTCTGTCCCCTGTCATTCTGTTTCTCTTTAATCTTGTTTGAGTATACGGCTCACTCGTCCTTATTTTATTGACTCAATCACAAGCACACTGTCACTTTTTATAAAACGGTCACTGCAGAATCACATCAAGCAAATTCTTGATTCTGCAGTCAGTAATTTAGTGCCTTTATGGAATTGCAATTTCAGGGCTCACTGCTTGTTTTTCTAAAATGTACTTTAGGAATTAGTTACTCCAGCCACAAATCAGTTGAATTTATGCACAGTTGTAATACAGTTTATGGCCTCATGGTACATTGCTTCAAAAACAGCAGATGTGAAATTATGATAAATATAATGAGTGTTTTTTGCCTGATCTACTGAAGTAGAGAAGGATCTGGAGCGTGTTTACCTATCCCATACAGTACATTTAATGTCTTAGTCAGGACTCCTGACAAAGGCTGATTAATGTCCTCATCTCTTTTATTAAAGATAAGAGTAGCACTGCAGTCAGGAGATAGAAAGCACACCATAAATCTTCGTAAAATGAGCAGTCAAATAATCACTCATCAGAAATAAAATCTACATACATTAACACTAACACTCAGCCTACCATGCACACAGCCATAAAAAAAGAAAGAAAGGAAAAAAAAAGATAGAATAGAGAGATTTCTGGAAGTTTTAATTTCAACTAGTTCTTTAAGTTTAATGTTACAGTTCCCGTAACCTGGATGCAAAAGCTGGCATTTAAAAGCACATGTGAAAGGACCAGATGCCTCGTCATTACATTAAGAGCATGAAGCAGGCAACAATTAAGCGATTCACTGGAAAGACATAATGCTGATCTATGCTAGCAATTAATCACAGAATACATTAGACAATGATGGGTGACCTACAAATTTTTGACAAAATAATTTTTCATCATGTTGGCGATTTCTTAGCCTAATATGCCTGCGAGGCACAGAGTCCAAACCTGTCATTTATTCCATCTCTCCTTGACAGGCGGCAACCTGTCTTCCAGACAAAATGAACATTATCTGTGCTCACTAGACATTTAGTGCAGGGCTTAGCTTATGACTAATGATAATAGGCAGACAGAAATGTTAGAGTCTGAAATAATGTTCTCTTTGTTAAAGAAATTTCTTGAGGTAGAATTTTTTTTTCCCAAAGACACATAAAGATAAAAACTGTTTTTATCTGATTTTTGATGCAGCTTTAAAAAACAACATTTCATTTTCTCCAAAATAAACCGAAAAAGACCATGTATTTTCTTTTTTTAACTTTCCATAAGAATTCAGGCTACAAATTGTTCACACAACAAGGATATGAAGTAGGAATTTCAACAGATAGAGGTTCATAGACAGTCTGGCTTATTAGAAATTGGTTTTAGTTAACTAATTTTTGTCAGTTTCTATAAAATAAATAAAGAAAATAATCCATTTTTACCTGTTAAAATTTAACCAAAGACATTGCACCTTATTTTTCAATATCTTTAGATGAGAAGGGAGACTAAATCTAATGTGATAGAAGATATTTTGTGAATGTACAATGACATAAATTAGTGGTTTATCCACACAAAATTTTAGTTTTCCTTAATACACTATCATTGAACACTTTGATATAGCTATTCGCCAGGAGTACAAAATGTAAAATAATTCATTATTTTTAGTCTTACAGTCCATAATATAGGGCCCAAGTGCCAGGAGCAAAGGAGATGGCAAAAAAGACCACAAAGTGTTTTTTGTCTGTAGGGTGAAGTTTCAGAAGCAAAGTCTTGATTGAGCGCTTATTCAGTTTTCATCACACAAAGACTCCAGTCATGACATTTTGTGCTGGGTTCTGTGCAAACACATGCTAAGACACAATCAACATCCCAGAGGATTTAGCTGAATGAACTAATCTTTTGCACCTTAGATTCAAGTTGGACACACATCTGGGATTTGATTAGATTCCCACTGAAGTCTCTTGGCAATCTTTACACTGTAACTGGATAAAACTATCCAAGAGGACAGGTTTTTACAGCCAGTGGAATTCAAATGAAAGAAAATAGACTTGGTTATAATGTAATGAGACTAATGTTGAATTTAAATAATGCATCATGGTAAACAAATCTTTCCATTAAAATTAAGTTTATATAAAGTTTGATTGTAATTTTTACCAGAAATGCATCTTCTTAACAAATATTTAGCCTTTATCTTCTATAGTTCAACATTACTTATGAATTTGAAAAGGCACATTTATAAATATAGGAATTGTCCTCATATAGAACTTCAGTATTGGGCAGGAAACAGCCCTGCACAAATGTATTTTGAAAGGACTTTTTTTTTTTCTTTTTTTTTCTTTTTTTCTTTTTTTTCCTTTTTTTTTTTTTTTTTTATTAATTTTAAGCAAGAATATGCACCGGGACAAAACTGGTTCTGTTCCATACATCATATTCAATATTCAGGTAATTCAGGTATTCCAAAGAATGAACTATAAGTAGCTAAGGACAAGAATATTTTGGCTAGAGTATTTGGCTTTTACTGGAATTGCTGTCAGTTTTGTCTTACTTGGCACTTAGATTTTTACTCAAATGGCAGTAAGTCATACTAATTACATGATGTCTGAAAATTCAGTGAATCAAATGAGTTCCTTTTCCTACTTTTAAATCAAATTACAGAGGAAGCATGTGCAATATACCTTGCAATCTTGTAAAAAAAAAAAGGGAAACTTTTCTGTATTGTGTTTCAAAATATGCTGACTGAAACAGTATGAGTATATTACACTTTCGTCTTTTAAAAATGCCAAATATTTCCAGTTGAAGTATTAAGGTATGCTGACTGCGAAAGCTTATACTTAAACATCCATATAATCTTTGAAAAACAAATAACTTTCACCTCCAGTGACTTCAAACCTGTCATACTTTCTGAGCATCCATTTTATGTCTTCACATATTAATATAAAAAAATTATCACATAATGTTTTTCCCATTATATGATCTACTATATTTTATTTGTATTGATTCATCAGTTGCTCTAAAAGCAACAGAAAAGAATACCTCAAAGAGTACCTGAAAATCATTGCAATACTCATAAAATACTTTTTTAAATCACCGTGAGTCCAATGAGAAATTTTCTTTTTGTAAATGTAAAGTTGATCCAAAAAGTTGCTTGTCTCTTGACAGGAAACAACAAGGGCATCCTTGTTGAGTATTTCTATTTAACAAGCTGAAGCCAAAGTTTTCATTGGAGTCTGTCATTAAGGGACTGTCAAATGTGCTTTATATTGCTGATCTCACAGCCTTCATTAATGCTTGTGAATCCATATTGTGAGCTGACTTGTTAATTTTGCACTTGCCCCAAAACACACCGATATTTTGTGTTGCTATAATCCTTTAAATTTACTCTATGGCAAGGAAGAGGGAAGGCCTTGTTCAAATGCAAATTTTATTGACACACTTATGTGAGTCAGAAAATACTGACAAATGTTATCCATAGCTGCCTTGACTTGACTAGTTCAGATATGTATGCCATTGTAAGTACTAAGCCTACTCAGTAAAGGAATAAAGTACATTATTTTAAGAAACTGAGTCATCAATTTATAAGTGATAGACTAAGCAGTAGTTAGTGAAATAAAAGGCATCCTTGAGAGTTCATCTCTTTGACTGGGAACACACGATACAAGATTTTAGAGATAGTCGTTTCCAAGCAAAGGGCTAAATTTTGACATTGTAAGACTCAGTACAGAAACAGCTTCCTTGTTTTGTGTGGGAGTGACTTGCTTTCTTTTAACAATAATTTTTAATCTTCTGTTTTCTTTTGCAGCTATTATAAAAATTTTCAGCAGCCTTTTTGTCTTCTTTCACTCCCACCATTTTGAAAGGTGGAATCATTACTTGACTTGGAATTTCCTGACTACCTCTGCTTCTGAGTCAAAATTTTCCTGACTTCTATGCAGCTAAAATCTCAAGCTTTTAATGATGAGTAAAATTATAGCTGTCTCTAAACAACCTTTCCATCTTCAAGAAAATAAAGTTTAGCCCTGAAGTTTAATATGATGTTTCTAGAGTCTGATGTCTTCTTTGGTACTGTATCTTTATGTGGGTCTGTCTCTCTCTCTTTCTCTGGCTATCATATCTCTACTGCCCAAGTCTTATACAGCATAATTAGATGCATCTCATCCAGACATCTCTTCATCCCCATTTGTTTTTCACTTGGACACCAAAAAGCAATCCCACTTCTTGCTTACTGAAACGACATGCTTCCCTGGATTACAGCCCAAAGGCAGCATGCTTGCCAGTTGCCAGTGCTCATTATGGCTGTTGATATGATTCCATAAATATCTTTATATGATTCTATAAAACCTACCTTACTGGCTTCTGTGAGCTATGGAAGTTTAAAGTAATCCACTTCCTGAACTGCCTCAAATCTCAGCATATTCTGGTTATGTGCTTTCAGGCCAATAATAGTGCTCCATGTGAATGCTCAAGTTTCTGATGCCATTCACCTAAGAATGGTAGCTTTTGAAGGTTAATATAGATTCATTTCTCACGTAATTACAAAATTTCTGTGAGAGAAGTAGTGATATAATCTTACTAGCTTTGTGTATTTTGATTATCTGAAAATGAAGCAGAAAATTTGCACTAAATATTAATTTTAAATGCAGATGGAAAGTACAAAACTAATTTGCTGATACATTTCCTGCATTTACATCAACACAAAGTAAATTCAATTTTTAATCAAAGAAGATTTTTCAAAGAAGAACAAAATTACCTTTACTCTCCTGAATTTCTGCATGGAGATACAATTCTAGTACTTGGCAATTTTCAGAAAAAGAAAGTAGGTTATCAGTAAACTGATGGTAACGCTACAAACCTCATTCTCAGTTTGCTAAGATTACAATAGGAAAAAACAGTTACTATCTATGCTGAGTATTAAACCGTATAGCCTGGCCCCTGTTTAAGCTCTTTTGGCTGAGATTTTTCAGAGGAATTGAACGGAATTTAGCTAAAAAGTAAAATCATACTGAATTTCAGTGGGATTTTGACACTTCATTCCTTCATTCCACATCATGCTTGACTGCATCATCCCATAGATCAAAACTGATGTTGAAGTTCTAGCTAGAAACTAGGAAGCCACTGCAGCTCAGAGAAAATTAGGCAAAAGGTTGCTCTCAGAGGTATTCTAGATGTGAACTACAATCTTTTGATGTTTCAAGTTAAGATAAAGAGCAGATCAATATAACACACCAGAGGAATCAGCAAAAACACGAAGTAAGTAATCATATCTGTACCAGGAAGAAATAGATGTCATTGCTCAGACAAGGCAGACAAATAAAGACCACCTGGGCAAGGATATTTGACAATGGATCAGCTACCAAGAATCCAACAACTGTGTTACCACGTGAGCCGATAAACAGATGATCATTCTCATTATAAAATTGCTATTACTTTCTCATTTGGTTGATCTTGTCTCAGCCTCTTTCTGCTGAGCTCCAGCCAGCTCTTATTCATGTGTTCCCTTTTCACAGAAGCTGCTTGCACAATTTGTAGCCCTAGCAAGGTCAGGTGCAATAGAGCTGTAAATATGGAGCCATCACCACACCGAAATTTCAGCTGCTTCTGCTTCCTATAAAGAGTGTAAACAAAATGAGAGCCCTTGGAAGCCTATATGATGTGCCTTGAAGGAAAAAACAATAGCATTTCTTCATTAGGCTCCAATACATGCTCCAATATGAGGAACAAATGGAGTCATGTCACTGATACTAAGGCTATTTCTGTGAGATCTATAAAAAAGAGAGAAAAAAAATAACTCATGATCAGTGTGTCAAAAGCAGATGAGAGATATAACAGGACTGGCATGGATGCACTCAAAGTCTCACTATTGCTACTATCATTATATGGCTTTTTGGCATAGTTGCTCTCAAAAGGATTTAGAAGAAGGTGTTTTTACAAATCAGAAAATATATAGGGTAGCTGTTCTTGCATTATCATAATTTGTATATTGTTGGAAGAAAAATGGTTCCCTTTTTATGAATGCAAGTCTTTGTTAATTCTGTGATTTCACAAGTGTCTTGATTTATCATATTTTCTTACTTTTCTCTTTATATTCATCTAACTTTCAACTTGGTTGAAAGATGAAAAAAATATAGATGAAAATGTAAAGATTATTTAAGGGAGCTAAGAGAGTTCTGTGAAGGACAGTGTACATGCTGAATATACAAAATCAGGCAGAAGAAGGGGCTAGAAGCCTGTTATGAGGGTATGCAAAGATTATATGTGCTTGTTATCAAACTGGTGGAAGAGCAAATCAAGGACATCTTGTAGACTACAAAATAGCTACAATGGCTGTGGGCCAATCATGTCATAAACATGAACCTATAGAACCTGAACTGTCATTTATTTTATGTCAGTTCAAGTTCTTAACTTATTTATTTTCTAGACACAGCTACAATGGAACAATAAAAGGAAGACTCAACTAGCAGAGGTCTCACCTCTATTTTGTATAATTTGCTGCTTAAAAGCTTGCAGAGTAAAACATGTAAATATATGCAGACCTGAGAGTTAGACCTTAGTAAGAAAATTACAGAGTATGGCTGAGGAAACTACGGACCATAAACAAGAAAAGCACTATGGCTACTAAGCACCTAGAAACCTGTTATAAATTGTTGCAAGGTTCTGCTTCAGTGAATTTAATATTCTGGGAGAGGCTGGCTTTTGGCTACATGCAGCAGGAAATTCACTGGGGCGGGATATCACAAGGATTCTTGTTATACCCAACCCAGCTGCGGCTTTTGGTGACATGAATGGGGGAAGCTGTCAGAGGTATTACCCAGTCCTGGAATGCAGATTTTTCTTTGGAACAGTGTGACTTGAGGAGAGAGGTACTGGAAATCACATACTGATGCTGCTGCTTGTAAGATTTCTACTCCAGTGTTTCCAATCCTGAATAATTTCGGATAAGACATGTAATCTTTTCAAGTCATATCCTCTGTTGATGTAAATTAGCCTAGGCCTATTCGAGTCAATTAAGATACCTCAATTTTAAATTATTTCTCCCTTAGCTTGGAGGTGTTTATCCACACCTTACTTCTGAAGTTCTGAATCTTTAATTTTTTTGTTTAATTCCTCTTCTTTAAAGGAGTGTAGAACACAAAAGAATTTTGTATGCTACGTACTTACTGGAGATTTTTAGCTGTTTCTTGAAGCATAGAGAATTGAAGGCAGAGAACCTTAAATATCAAACTAAATATATAGATGAAAGTAGAGAATACAGGGTCAGATGTTTGAATGAGGTTGGAACCCATTCAAACATCCATGTAAAGTGACCAGATTTTCAAATTCCCAGAGGAGCCAGTGGGTGGGAAACACTCTTAAAATGCATGACTTGCTTCAATCAAATTTAAAGTCAGAGAAATTAGGGAGGTTCTCTCTAGTCTACATCTGGAGAGAAAACAAAATAAATTCCTTTCCACTTTAAATTTTAGATATTTTCTAGAATAATTTTTTTGTTACTGCATACCACCACAATTCACCTCGCACAATTTCATTTTTTCTGACCTGAGATGATGAAAGGTTGATTAATTCTCTGTAGCTGACTCAGCATTCCCCTGATGCCCACTGCTATTTACAAGAGAAGTAGCTATAGTCCTTTCTTTGGCCAGAAAGAGGTAATTCTTTCCTTTCCAGCCTTTGGCCAGACCTGAAGGTCTTGCTGTGAACCCTTTCACATATTTCACTGGAGGAAATTACAACTATTTTTAATTCAGAAGGAAAGTTTCCAACAAGCATTACCCATATGTTAGAGGTGTGCTATGATGAACTTTCAGAAGTAATACCCCCCATCATGCATAGCACCTCTTAGAAAAATATAGGGGAATCTGGACTCCACCAGCTCAGAGCTGCCAGGAGCAGGATGGTACATTCATGCTAAATTTTCATTTGTGTTTAATTTTGAAAGTTGCCAACCTTTACAACAACACAACAAGAATCATCCTTCAAGTATGACTTGTAAACAGATTTAATGATATCTGCTAACAATCTGAGACAGTAACTTTGGGAAAGGTGTGAAATGCCATACATGATGCTAAATCAACAATCTATTGATACTTTAAAGGTCAACCACATGATTTGGTTACTCCTTAAAGGAAAAGAGAATAGCTTATCTTATGAAAAATTAATAATTAATAACTTGCTATGATAAGGAAGCCAAATCTGAGAGCATAACATGCACTTCATTTTTCCAGAAGCAAGAAAACTGATGTTTACCTGACCCATTTTTTCCCAGTTTTGGATTTTAGAATACTGGGCTAAAGCTTTATCAGTTCCAACTGGCATCAAATCTGGTACAACAAAACCCTCCTGAAAAATCTGTTGAATAAAATGCAAAACCAGCTCCTACCCCTTAAACCAGTGAGCACTCACATAACTTGTGTCACAATGACCAAAGCAGCTTGAAGAAACAGGTGGATGTCTTATGCATGTTAATCTTGCCTATTTGCATCTTCAAAAAAGACTCTCAACCTTTCCTCTTCTAAATGTGAGGGATGAGTATTGCAAGTCACAGCCAAATAAAGATCCCAGTTTCTAGGCCATTAGGCCCAACATACCATAGAAGATTCCCCTCTAGCTGAAACACATAATCAACCTAAAGGAAAGGCTGCTTTGAAAGACCTATTAAAGGAAACAGATTTGCCTATCATATAACCAGCTGTAGAAAATGCTGATATGACAGTTCTGGACTAGAATTATGGAAATCCAGCCTAGCCTGCCCTCCATGCCTTAGGATGACAAGAACAGAGATATCACTACCCACTCAAAATAAATCCATATGGGGAATATTTCATGGAAATAGTAGTATGGGCCACCAGCTGGTAACACTGGGGAATGATTCTACCAAGGGTTCAGCTTTCTCTGCTGTCACCAAGTCATTTACAAGCACTCTTGGCAGGGTTTCCTGCCACTTATAATGCAGTGCCTATGATTTTCATCATAAGTGACACAGCATTTTTGAAATATGTACTACATAAAGGTAAAGTATAATGAGTATACCATCTAGAAGGACTCATAAACACCTGAAAGCAGCAAGGTATGACCAAGTGAGAGGAAAACCAGTCTGTTGGATGACACTGTTAGTGCTGAGGAATTTTATCACTTATATCAATTTTATAACTTTTGTCAATCAAAATTCTATTAATATGCAGTTGCCTGTACAGGATACTGAAAATCTTGTGGTTTGTATTGAAGATAGTTGTGAGATTACAAACGCTTAGGAGTGACTTTTGTTCTATAGGTTTTCTACAATGTGCATGTAACTGTGTACATTGCTTTTACTTCCTTTACAGAAATAGTGTGCCTCAAGTAATCAGCTTTGATTGATATATCTTCTTTAAAATGAATTCTTCATAAAAATTTTGCAGAGAAGACATAAATTTTCTAAGGAGTCTAGATTCTCAGTGGCACAAAAGGCAAGCCAATCAGATATTACACCAGGCCTAAAATAACTAGATATGTCCCAGCAAAATTCTGCAAATAATGCCACATATTGCACTGGACTCCTGCATATCTGAAATCCACTTTTCTCCAAACCACCTACCTACTGTAATCACAGCATTGTAATCATGGGTGCACAGCATTCAGCCTGCTGAGATCTATTTCATGCTCCCAATGCATACCAGACACCAGACTGGTAGATTACTATATCTGTGTTCTCATACCTGTCACTGTGAATAAATTATTCAATATACTATTGTAGGATTAAGGCTTGATTTTTTCATTTGGAAAGGAAAAAGCAGCATGTTCTTAGTAAATTTTATTCATCTCCCAGCATCGATATCAGAACTATTTGCCTTTCTAAAAATTTTAGATATAGCCACCTATCACAAGAATCAAAAGTATTTTATCTTAATATAAATTGATTAAATCACTAAGAGTGTACAATTATCTTCTGTGGTGTACCTCAGACTGGATTGGATAGTTTTGGGGTTTTTTGTTTAGCATATATGTACAATGATGGTAACAGAATGTTCCTGTTGAATAGGTAAATTCTTGAATATAAGAAAAACTAGAATTCTTAAGGCAATGAATGCCATATTAATTCAGCTTTCTTGGGTAGCTTATGAAAAAGACTTTGATTACAGATGTCATATTTTTTTCCATGGGTCCTCTGCCTCATTCCATGCACAGAATGTACAGATAGTCAATGAGCAGTGATCAAATATATTTTATTCTTATTGTTCCATTGGTGGCTTCAGGCCTTATTTACTGTACACTATTCAGCTCCAGATAGGAAGACAAAGTTATTAACTTCCTCATGAGTTTTCCTATAACTCTATCTGCACAATCACAAGTATTTACTATCTTACTTCTACAAAACCTCTGCTAGAAGAGAATGTATTTCCATATGAGTTGTTTCACATCATATAGAGAAATAACGCACAAAACTAAAAATGAAAAAAATTCCTTAGCATGAATGCCCAATTTGAGATAACTACAACTTAATGTTTTGGAATGTATGGCATGGAGTATCCCTTCATGCTCTCAGAATTGCTGTTCTCTTTCACTTATCTTGCAGCACTTTTGCCAATCCAGCACCAGAGTTCCAGACTTAACATCACAAAATGAGAAAAACACAAGTAGCCAGTTGTTTAAAACCCAAGTGAATTGATACAGTCAATGTACTGGATCTGAAGAATCCAGGACAGACAAAAAGAGAACCATGTTATTTGTAATCAGAACTATGTTATTAAAATCAGCCTGATTTTTAAAATAATCTTTTTTTTCTTTAACATTTCCTTGTGTCATTCACCACACAGCCTGTGTAGTCAAAGAATCATTCTGAAGGAGATCCTTAATAATATAAATCTCATCCTCCCTAGAGTGGGGCCACTGGGCACTCTAAGTTTCTCTGGTACTTCAGAGCGCATCAAGGAGTGCTGGGAACAGCCAAGAATTTTTGCTTCATGATTTTTTATATATTATATGAAGAACTGTCTGTGGGACATTTTTAGGGTATCTTATTGGACATTTAAGCACATCCCTTCTTCGGGCATCAGATGATGGCACAAAGGCACAGAAAGAACGAATGAGGCAGCAGCTGTTCAAGGGAAAGCTCTCTGTATCTCTTTATTCTTTCTTTCTTCTCTCCTTTATTATCACCTGACTCCATTCTTATATACATTTTTACAGAAGGCAAGAGATTGGCTACTCAGGTCGCCACCTCTTTAACCTGGATGGTGAACACCACCATCAATCACAATTCTCCTCCCAGAGGAGAAAAATGTAAACAATCTAAAAATATACATTGTTTTCTTGAAGCTGCCTGAGAATCTGCTTGCAAGATTCCAAACACTCGAAATCAAGAAAACTGTGGGCAGCAGTCAGACAACCTAGTACATTGCATGAGATACAATCCCATGTGAACATGGTGGCAAACTGTACCACTGTATCATAAAGCAGAAGTTCTGATCTGATCAACTAAGATTGCACAACTAATCCTGGGCATTTCCTAACTTTTCAGTGCCGACTTTACAAGGCTAATTTTTGTGTGACTTCTATTTTCTTTTTCTTGTAATGCAACTTTCAACCTTTTTTTT
>VXBB01004567.1:340433-379870 GCA_013399915.1 Illadopsis cleaveri
TTTTTTTTTGGTCATATGACATCATATTGACGTCAACAGTGGTTTTCAGCAAGAAAGCCAGCTTTCAACATACTCGTCTGTCTCATCATCTACCAGGGCAATGGGGGGCCATGAGACATTAGCAGTGAGAGTCTCTCTGTGATTCTCTAAGCCACTTCTACATGGGTATTAGTGCTGGTAGATGCCTTGATTATGGTTCAACAAATATATGCTGAGAGCAGAAATCTTGTAAAGCTCAGGAATTCCAGATTCAGTTTTTTACATTTTGGAGGACAAAGTGCTTTAGGGCTCAGGTCTTTCTGCCTATCTGCCAAGCCAAATCTCCAATCTGGGTTGTGTTACCTCCTATTTTTCACTGTGCCAGCCCTCTGTGTTCCCCTTCATCATCTCAGTATCATCAGCCTAAGTGTCATCACCTCCAGATGCCTGGCTTTCAGCCATTTCACATTTTGTCAGTTTATCCTCTTTACAAACCAACACCCCTCCTCTCATACTCTCCAGTATTTTTTCATGTTATTATTCCCCTGATTCCCAACTAAATGGAGGTTATTTTTTTCAAACATGGTGAAACAATATTGTCTCAAACTTAGAAACAACCAAGCTGGTCTTGCGACTCTTCAGGGCAGGAGAAGTGAACCTGAAAGAAGCAATTCTTCAAGGAAAAGCTTATACCAACCCATAGATGTTTTGACACAGTTCTAAACAAGTGAAAATATGGTAGTCTAAAGGGAAACATCAAACTAACTTGGCTGCAGGCAGTTGCTGGCTCCACCTACCATAAATTGTAGTCCCTTTTGCATATATAACCAGGCCTGGAAACGTCACTTTTTCATTTACAATTATATCAGTTTGCCTCTTCTAATCCAGATTTTTCATGTCATCTGGCACCAAAGGGCCAGAAACTGGGCAAGCCTCTCTATATGTGAGTTTCTTCAGTGTGGGCTGATGTAGTGTCAGAAAATCTCAAATAAGGGAAGTGCCATGGTTGCAGCTCTGCTGCTCTTTGACTATTGACAGATCTTTGCTCCAGAGTCACTATCAACCAGTGTACTCTAAATAAGAGCCCTGCAGCTGCTTTTAAATCTTTCAAGATAACATGAAGGTATCCACGAAGTAAAGGTTCCATTATCAATTTATGTCTTGTCTGTCATTGTGGGCAGGAATTTTCTTTTTCTCCACAAAATGTTGATCTAGAGATTTATCTGAAGGAACATAAATACACCAATGCCAAAGGTGGAGCCCCTGGTCAAAGGAATGCAATTAGCCCACAATTTATGAAGAGTTTTGAATCCAGATTTACTGTGTATTTATTATATTTGTGTATATAAAACATGAGAAAAAACGGGACCATGTCAGGACAAATAACATGAGCTTGTTCCACTCCCTAACACAAACACAAGCAGAAACAGACTAGTCATACTCCCAGCTGTGCATTCTCATTTGAGTCCTCCATACCATATCTAGAATTGCCTTGCAATAGCTTTACATGGCAAATATAGGGAAGCCAAACTGACCTTTTGAAATGTGCTGAGTTTACAACTTGGATACACACTGAGAGCACAGCATGGCTAAACTGCTTTTAGACAAGGTAATCAAAACAAAAGGGATTAGATCAAACTCAATTTATTTGAGATGGTCGAGCAGCCATAAGTCTCATCAAAAGAGAGGTACATGTCACCAGAAGCAGGAAACCCAAAATGTGATACAACATTACTAAAAGATACTCTTTGGAACAGCAAAGCTTTAAAATGAGGCTGAGGTTCTATATCTGCTGTATCATGGTATCTGAAGACTAAAGTGGTGCCATTTGAAGGCACTATGGTATGCATACAGGAGATGAGTTTGCACAGCTGATCAGTAGCAATGTATCCACTGGAAGATGTATATGTTATAAGTTCTTCTGGTAAAACTTAAATCAAGCCTTCTACAATAATCCAAAAAATTGCATCTGTACTGCTTCATTAGAATTATCATTTACCATTGCCACTTTTCCACTAGTTTCTTTAGGTGGTTTCTGTCTGTGTGAGAGGGTTTTCTCCTTTGGTGTATATGTCCTATGGAGTAGTTTTGCTGTACGAGCTCTTCCTTTCAAATCTCAGCTTGTTGACTAATTATCTAAGTTTTGTTTTGTCATCATTCATGTGTGGAATCATATTATTTAATTCTGGAAGGCCTTTAGGGATGCAGTTTGCATGAAAGGAACCTTCTGAATTCTTGAACTGTATAGTCAATTGCAACAGTGTGGCTGCCAATGACAGTAATTCTTCGACCCCTCTTGCACGCCAGATTAAGAGCTACTGCAGTCTTACTGACCTCTTACCTATTGGTGCAGCCTGCTATGATCCCTAAACCACAGTATATAAAAAGTACGATAAATGCATTTTCCTGAAGTCAAAGTCAGGCAAAGCACTGTGAAATAAGAAATGCAAATAACAAGATATGAGACATGCATTGTTCAACGCAGCAATACCTCTGACAGCAATAATCACATCACTGTGAGAGGAAAGGTGGTATACAACAGCAACTGAAATCTACTTTTAAAAATCTAAGGAAATACATGTCCTAAATCATTTAATTGTTTATTTCTAGGCATGAAATAACTCAGACATTTACAAGGAAAATCGAAGGGTAATTTGACTAAAACACACGCTGTTGATTAATATTTTATCCATTAATAAAAACTAATAAGCCAATCCACACAGCAAAAAACTTTTTTTAAGTTTTCTTTGTCTCATAATTGTATGGAAAAGAAAACACAGCTTTTATGAAATTCTTCTCCTCTGTTGTTATTTTACATTTATACAAAATATCTCATGGCTCACATTTATCATTGTCCATACATCTTGACTTTTTATTTCAGTAACTAAACTAAACTCAGTTTGCTAAATAAATTGGAATGTACAATTAAAATAACAGCCAAAGTCTGAGAGAAACTTCTAAATGTCAAGGAAGTAAAAGCAAAAGCCATTCTTCCAGCCTCTGATATATAGGCTCTCAAAAAAAGGAGAACTCTCTCTGACTGTTCAGGATATTTTAAAAAGATATATCTATATTAAGCGACAAGTCTTCACATTTTTTCTTCAGTCCATTCTTACTTAATCCTGCTTGAATTCAAATGCTAAAAATGTTCCTTATGTCACTAAAGTAAGTACCTCGAAACCAGCACGACTTTTTGCTTTATAGGTCTATGAAAGTACAGTGCAGGCAAATCTCTTAGCATTACTTTTGAATCCCTGGCCTGTCTTTGAATTTGTTTGTACTTAATATTTTTAAATCATAATCTGTATGAGTATCTGGTGTGTGTTCTGTTTTTTGTTTTTTTCTATAGGGGTTGCTACGCATGTATGGAGCTATTTTGCTTTGTGCATACATTGATAACCAGAGGATGTTTGGGACCAGCTTTGATGTCTTCCATCTCCATGCTGACTCTGGGTGCTGCACCCCCCAGAGAAATCTGAGGGCAACAATTTTACCAGGCCAAGTGCTGCAATCCCATAATCCTTCCCACCAAATTTGGACCATGGAGCCTGGAGATCGACTGGAACGGGGAGTCTCTTGCCCAGTTTTCACCCTAAACAAAGGACAGGTCAGGCAGAATCAGGCTCAGGCCTTGCAAGCACAGATTTGGTAAATTTCCAATGCTAAATTTACACTTTTGCCAAATGAGCATATATTTCCAACAACAATGAAAAACAAATGCATTGATAGAACAATCTACTCCATTAAGTGACCACAGTTTTAGCAGAGAAACCGAGGAAGCTGTAGCCTTGCCTTGGGCACCGTGCACTCACTGCCACATCCAGTGGTAGAACCACAGCAATAAAGCCAGGCAGCCCTCACCACCCTGCCAGCAGACAGCCACATCCTCTGCAAATGTGCACCCACACGTGGGCCAAGAAGTGCAATTTCTCAGTTTGTGTGGAAGACACAACAAGGGAGTATCTTTCATGTAAGGAAAGAGCATGGGTGTTTTGAGGGACAGGAGCATCTATAGTTGAGCATTTTATTTAGGTCTGACTTAAGTTTTTTATGCAACAGATCTATGCAACTGTAAAGCAGACCTTTGGATTTTAATTTGTTAGTGTGTGCAGAGCTCAGTTTCTTGTGTCATTTAAAGCTGTAGTTCAGTTTGTGTCTAAGGCACAAACACATTGGGTCTAAGGCATGTCTCTTAGGGAATGAAGATGGACAATTAGAAAGACATGTATGGGACCATACACATCTTCCTTTATTGCCATAAAATACTCAAACATAAAAAAACCAGATAGCATTTTCCAGACACAGATGGTTTTTCAAGGCAGGGTATGTTGTAAAAAATTTAACACTGAGGCTATGATGCTGAGGTAAGTCTCTCTCTTAAGAAGTACTAAGGAATTTGAAATAATTCTGTCACCTTTTACAATACTTCTTGTATAGGTACTTTTGTGAAGTACGTAAGTGTTGTGTAGGTATTTATTTGTGCTTCAGATGCCATAGTTTATTCCACGTGTCTTTCCAGAAAGACAAGTCTTCTATAAATCCCGTGCCATATCTGCCAATCCCATGGTGATGATATAAAAAGGCACTAGGAACCTCTATTTAGGTAACAATTTCCTTCTCCATCAGTCTTGTACTGAATGTCTTGTTTACTCTTCCCTTGAGCAAGACATGTTTCTATGCATCATTCTGTAGGACAATACCCTAAGAAGGAAAATCACTCTTACAAAGTTGCTTACAAATGGGTGTCTCTTTTGGCAGTACACATTCTTAAAAACTGTAAAGTCAAACTGCTGTGTAACAATCCCAGAGGGGAATAAAAGAAATATTTTTATTGTGCTCTTTGCATCATTTTTATTCTGTAGCCTGAAAAAGTAAAAAAATAACAGTCATTAAAATAAATCTAATTCTCTCTCAACATCTCTGTGAGGAGAGTTAGTGAGCTTTTGAGTAGATCCTGATTTACACAAATTAATAGTACCTGCTGTGACATACCTGCTGTGTGCTGAGCTTGTTGTGGTTCAGACTTGCTTGATTGAACCAGCTTTTAAAATCACAAGTTTTTTCCAAATTATCTGCTCAAGGTCAATTTCAGTAGGCTCTCTTCCCTATTACTGATGTTCCCTTGAGCTGTGCTTCAGAGTCCAGCTTCCTGGACCTTCAAGAGCTCTTCCTCTTTGCTGTCTTTCTCATTCTTTTCCTCCTCCTCCACAGATGTGCATCCAGTTGAGCAGTAGCAATAGTTTGTAGCCCTGCTCTGATCCTTGTTTCATCAGTTGTTTGATATTTAAAAATCAGCAGAATCTTTGCTGCAGAAGCCATAAAATCACTGTGTCCTGGCCATGTTATAGGCATTTTTGTTTATTTAGTTATTTGTTTGGTTTAAAGTACATCAATAATTTTTTATGTCAGCCATATACATGACAGGCAATGAAGCCAATGCATTTGAAGATGAGGTGAGCAACCCATAGTCTTCTGACAAAGACGAGCATCTTCTTTTTAAGTATGACTCCCAAAGTGGGTTATGATCTGCTGCGTCCTCTTTTTAGTTAAATATTTATTACAATTAGTGGTTTGTGCTATGTAAGGCATGGGAGTACATAAATAGGTTACTTACTGCTGAGGTAACACTAAGTACACTAGACATGGTAGTGAAGTTAGACTAACTTAGACTAGATATTCTAGTCACTACAGAGTTATCCCCACCACTAATGGGTCAGGATTATAAACAGTCCCATCCTAGCCATTTAGCAAGGATCTGTCAATATTGACTCCAGTTGTTTTTCTCATGAATCCCACAGAAATTAACAAGGGACTTGCTTTACAGAGCATACGACCATCCATCTCTCCCTGAAAGTCATTCTGTTGCAGTTAGACTCTGAAAGCTGGATTCTGCAAGATGCATAATATCTTCCCCTTATTCAGAAAAATGTTTTCAGTAAATATTTAAAGCTGAGCATATAACTGCACCTTGTAAGAGCCAATTTTGTGTTTATCTTCTTAAGCGTATGTGAAGTCTTTTGGTGGGTTGTACAGGAAATCTCAGTAGTTTATAGGAGTGAATAAGGAATTATGACTTGAGTAAAGTTGAAAGAGTAACAAATCAGGACCCTATCAATTATAATGAAGTCCAGGTCTTCTTCCGTTCTTTTTTCACCTAGGAGGACATATCCTACTAGTTCCCGCTGTCCTCCCCACCACAGGTTTCCTAAACAAAAAAACACAAACAAACAAACAAACAAACACCCCAAAAAAACCAAACCAAAACAAACAAAAAAACAACACCAAAAAAACCCCAACAACTATTCTTACCTATTTTGCTTTATTTAAAATACTCCAATAGCTGTTCTTCCACGTCTCCTGTCTATTCAATGCAAGTGAAAACCGTAAAATGAAGTTGAGTAATTCTGGCACCCAAAGAAAGTGCAAGGAGACACTTTTGAACAGCCAGAGGACACAAAAGCACTGCTATACTATGCTCTTTGTCATTCCAATTTTAACAATAACAATAAGTATATTAATCACCAGCACCACTGAAGTTTTGTGTGCAATTAGCATTTCAACACACTCTCCCATGGCTGGGGTGGAGCAGTTCGCCTCCATTGTGAGCTGCTTTTAATTGTGGTGCAAGAATGGACAGCTCTATGATTGCATTTTGGAAACTGGTGGTAGTTCAGATGTTAGAAGCAAGCTCAAGTTTCTTTGTTTGTTTGTTTATTTGTTCCTGTACTTGTGCTTCTGCTGTGTTAACTCATGGAAATTGCTTAGGGACAGATTTAAATCAAAACAGACAGTTTCTATTTTTGCTCTGTAACTAGTAAGGTTTGTTTAAGAGGCACTGCTGCTGGAACATAAGGCACGTCTGGAATGTTTGTTTACTTGCTGTTCTGAGCATGTACCCTTTTGTTAGGAGACAGGGCTTTCCATGGTGCAAATCTTCAGTGCCAGTGGCTGAGCCTCTTTTAATAATTAAAATAATAGTGGTTTGAGATGGGTTATACTATATTTTTAAAATAAAGATGGGTGCATACTATTTAATGGCAGGGCTTCAAATATTAACCTTGTGCCTTACTGGTCTCAAAACCCTCCACAAATTACAAAAGCACACGGATGTAAATGGTTCCTAGGATTATGCCTCAGCAACTTGAAAATGTTTGTATTTCTTCTGTGCTGGGTATATTTTGCTTACCCAAGCGGACAAGTCCTTTCTGGTTAATCCTACCCCGTTCTGTGACTTGCCCATCCCATGGGGATTTGGTGCATGGAGGTTATTTGTTCTATTAATCAGGAGGTTCCTAAATTCTAATCCTTGGTGAAGCACCGGATTGCCATCTGACCTTGGCAAGTCACTTGACCTCCTTTTGCCTCGACCAATCCAGCTGGAAAATTGGGTAAAAAGCAGGACTTTACTGGAATATAGATGCTGCATCTGAGATGAGATTTCTTTTGCAAATAATAAAGCAACTACTGTAAAACTAAAAAAGGACCTTCTCTAAAAGGCAACTTTCTGAACTTTACTAATCTTTGTTACATTTTAAACTTGGTAGGATGTTCATCAAAATGTCTTGTTTGACACAAGAGTATATTCTGGTCGTTGAATGGCTGATGCAAGGGGTTTTGTTTAACTTGAAAGACCACATAGCTTTCTTCATTTAGCAATTTACACTGGCCTCTTCTTGATGTAGGAGGAATGAGGTAATGAAGGGACTAGACATGGATATGATATCTGACTGAGACAGCAACGTGCCACGGGTCAGATTTTCTGGCCTACTTTGCTCTGCTTCATGGTTCTTGCAGGGGAAAAGTAGAAAAAAGTAGCAAACGGTGCTTGTCTCCTGTGTGGGGAGGCAAAAAATGCTTTTTTCTGAAATGGTCACCCTGGGATGAAACGGAAAGTGTATGCTCCTAAATTCTTCTGAATGACTACTACTCAGTATACTAATGATGTAATTAGTGATATCTACACAAACTCAACATATTTCACTGGGGACTAGAGGTTCAAATGCCCTCTTACAACTCTAACAGAATCCTGACATTTTATATAGAAAACCAAATTTGGCTCAATATAAGAGCTTTTACTTGAAAGTACAACAAACAGGCAAAAGAGACAAGCATGATGACATGACTAGAAATGACACCCCAACAGAGGATACAGATAATAGATAAGCACGAAGTCATGATGAATTGATCACCTGTTCCTATATATACTTAATATATTCCAAGAAATTTACTTGTTTATTTTTGTGCATTATGACAATTACTATGCTCTTGTTTACTTTTACAAAATCATTAAGCACTTTATACCTCTGTATGATTTCTGGGAGCTTAGCCTTACTATCAGCAATATTTTTTAATTCATGATACTTATTTAAATGTTGAAATAGGGGTTAAAGCTTGCATGGCTGCTAGATTCTGGAGAAGAGGGGGGTTTATACCATGAGAATAATTTAAATTTGAAAATTAAACTCAAATGAGGGAAGATCACCTAAAATGAAGTTCAAATGAAGTGGTAGCAGACTTTGAAAAGCAGAACTACCAAATTTCACAAAAGTAGCTGAGAAGGAATTAATTCTCTTAGATAAAGGAAGAAAACAGTAACTAAAAGAAACAATTAAATTTTCTTGTGCTTTTTTGTGTTTTGTTTTCTTCAGTTCTTCTATTAGTCTCTTAGTGGCAAACACTCATATTTCTTTGTACTAATTCACTTTGACAATAAGTTGGCAACTTCCTTGCAAAAATATGCTGGTGATGTTTTAGGTCGGCCTCACCCTTAGGGAGACAAGGGGCATGGGAGGAGACTTTGTTTCTTGTTATGTCAAATATAGAGAGGCGTTTCTCTTTTGTTTCCATAAGCAAGAATTTCTACTTATTGCACAGCACAGAGTACTCAAAATACACTGTGATTGGGTTCAGATTACTTTTCTGTGTGGCAGGTAACCTTTAACTGGTAAATGAGTGGTATGATATGGCTTTGAATGGCATCTCCTATATCACCTTCCCATAAAGCCCCACTGAATAAGTACCAAATAAAGAATATTTCTATCACCTGTCAGCCTATGCATAAAGGCATTAAAGTAGTTAAAAAATCAGCTAGGCATTTTAGAGAAAAAAGTTTCAAAGCCATAGCTTTTCTGAAGAAAAATGTAATTTTTCTAATGGAAAATTCCAAAATTATAACACTCACATCTCAGAACAAGAAAAAAAAATCAAAATTAATTAATTAATTAAAAATCTATGACTGCTGTAATTAACATTATCTTATTAAACTAAATATTTTCAATTTTTAAAATAGTAGATTTCAGCATATCAGAGTTAAATGGTTCATTAGAAGCTTTCCTAACAAAATCTGTAATTGCATCATAAATAGTTCTTTGACAAAGTATGAGCTGCATCTGCTATCTGGTTGAGCTATATTGCATATAATACAGCACAAGGTAAAATACAAGAGCAAAGGCAGGAATGATCTCTGCTTAACTGAATAATTTGCATTCTAAAAAGAGAGAATGTACCAGATAGGAAGGGGAACACATGCATTTTTGTTCCTTGCCCTGTCCCTTCTCATCCCTGCCTATACCAGTCTCCTCCGTTCAAGTCTGCATCTCCATCCAGAATTTCTCCCTGCCTTTGAATTCTAAGTCCACTTGTGAGTCATTCTCCACTTTCAGCTGCATTTAGACCTTCCACCTCTGGGTAACTGACGTGCAGAGAAGTGCTTTCATGTACCTGCAAGGTGCCTCAGAGAAGGCTATCTCATGTGCATGGTTATGGTATTCCGGTATTGGATTAGTTGTGTAGACAGACAGCCCAGACAGAAGTCAAGCCTTTTGACAGCATCTCTTTTTGTTCTCTGTCTCTTGCTTTCTTGTGCTACTGCGCTGCTGGTGGCTCTTACACATTAGTCAGAGTTTGTCTGATATCAGTTACTGGGTATACTCGCCCAGGGTATTCTTGAGCTGTATGTTTGCGTATGTTTAACATTATTTTTATTCTTCCTACTGACATCCGTCATTTATTTTTTTCATGTTCCTCTTCTTCACTGATGCTACCATTTTAGGAAGGGGAGGGGAATGTGTAAGCTGAAGATGTGGGTTATTCTTTTCGTGTGTTATGTGATGACTGGGAAATATTTTTCATTTGCCAATGAAATCCCAAGTCTCGGTTTTGTATTTTTCGTTGGTGCTAAATTTTTGAGGGGTGTAGTTACATCACACTTTCTTGACTGTTGTTTCCTTCAAAACTTGTTTTGAAGGTTTAGATAGTTGCTACTGATAATGTGTTCTGGTAAACAAAATGAAAACCAGTGCAGGTTATTGTGTTTAACATGCACAGTGTCTTTGAGTGAAAGCTGATTTGTGTTTGATCAGTGAAAGCTGAAAGTGTTTGACCCTACCTGGGTAGGGCTTTGAGGAATTAACCAAGAAGTGAACTCGAATATTCAGCTTGCCTATATTCCTGATAACCTGCCTGCATTCATTGTGTTCTGCATAGCCTTTGGACGAAATTCACCTTGTACTCAGGACCATTCTCAAAGGAAAAAAAAAAACCAAAACAAAACCAAACAAAACAAACTACGTTGGTTTCCTGGAGAGAAGTATTTTACACTTTCCTCTGGGTGCACACAGAAAACAGTAACGTATTAGCAATGTCTTGTTATACAGAAAGATCTGTAATTGATGCAACAGTTATTTCAGTTTTTTATTTTATCAGTAATTAAATAATTTATACTTGATTGTGTGCCTATATAAAAAACATACTTGCATGCTTTTTTTACCTATCAGGCAGAATTCTCTATAAATGATCAGTAAATCACACCGGTTTCTTTTTTCCTGCTTTTTTCTTTTTCTTGATTAAGCAAATAGTACACCACTGCAGGGAAAATCTTACTGCCTGCTTAAGATGGAATTCTCCCTGTGCCTCTCTTATTTAGAGGCATGTCTTAGAGAATTGATGGATTTTGGGATCTTGTCCCGTCTCCTTCCCTTTTCTGGTATATTTCTATTTAAAAGTCTCACTGTCAGATAAAAGGCCTGTATTTAGTGGCTTTTGCTCTAGAAGTTTCATCTTCTTTGAAAAAGGTGAAGGCTTCATATAAGAAATAAGCAGATAATACTTACCTCACACTGGTTGTCTGTAAGGCTTAATTCTTAGGACCTCAAACATTACTCAAAGTGGACTAGCCATGGGTTCAAGCCTTTATGCAAAGATCTCTCAAGATTCCCAAGAGGAAGATGTGAATAATGTTCAAAGCAAAAGACTCACTCTGTGATTATTTTTATTAGGTGCTATTATTTTTATTAGGATTACTGTTAGCATTCATATCTTACCTTTCTTTAAAATCCCCTCCATTGTACCAGAAGAGAGGTAGAAAGAATAGTGTCCCTTTTCACCCAGCTCCCCAAGTGTGTTTTGGGACAAGATGTAGTGACTATAGAGGCAACATCGTATGATTATTAGCAGGATTAGACTGCCATGTCCTAGCTATCATGTCGTTCCCAGTACTTTGGAGCCTGTATATTCCTGGCAGTTGCCCTGTGAAGGAAGTAGTTTGTGTGTTGATGGATACCATGCAAATTGTTCTGTCTGAAGGAGCTCTTGCACAATCGACCTATTTGGGGGGAGAAAAAAATAGATTGTCTCTGTCTGTGTAATTCTGTCACTCAAACCACACCTAAATATCAGTAGGAGACTGAAGATTTGGGGAATTGTTGATTTTGGCTAGCAGTTACTATGCAGAAAACAGCCAGATCCTGAGCTCAGTGGCATGAGGATAAATTCAAAACTCAGCTGAAATGGCTTAAATACTCCAGGTTTACATCAAAGCACTGTAGTCAGCATGACCTAACTGTGCATACGACCATCTAAGACAAAGAAAAGCACTCTAAAATTATTTGTGCAAGTGGTTGTGAAATTCTGAGGAGTATTTTCTGCTTTACATACTTTTCATTACTCTTTACAACTATTTAAAGAAAGCTACCACCATTGTCAAAGCAAATTAACTTGTTCTTTGAAAATCAATCTTCTTTTTTTTAGGTGTATACTGTATATCCTCACACATTTTTTTTGCCAGTGATGGTTTGACATGTTTTTATCTCCATGAACAACAAAGCCATGTATAATTCCATGCAATTGTCTTTTAAGATATGAAGGGGAAAAAACCCATAATTTACAACACAAATATATTAGATTTTTATATAAAAAGCATCACATGTATTGATCAAAATGACTTTCTTTACAATATTTGATGCTCAAAAGAGAACTAATTGTATTACATGTTATAAGTACATATTATCCCGTTCAAGCTGTGCCAAACAGGAAAATTGACAAGAAAGCACCTACGTTACAGTCACACACCTCCAAGTTGTAATCAGATAACATTCTCTTTACACTGAAGTGGTAATATTCTAAAGGACCTTTTCAGATGCCTTCTAACAGGAGTTAGGAATATCTTTATTAATCTTTATGTAGATTAAAAACACCTTCCACATATATCGTGCATTTGTGTACCTCTTAGTTTCCAGATATATTTGTTAAGGATGCACAGTCTTCCAACATAATGAAACTGTTACTCATATAATTCAAAAACCTAAAGTAAGACAGTTAATCTAAAGCACATCCATACATACTCATAAACAGTAGAGGATGAAAACAAAATTGTCATGTATGCATACACAGCATATATATTCTATAATAATCTCTTCCTAATCAGTTGTGCACTTTATAAAACAATGTAAGAGAAATGACAATGCTGTCATTTGTATATTCTCTCTCAGTTCTCTAATGGAAAGCTTTTTTTTTTTCCTTGCCAACTCATTCCTGACAATGTTAATGATTCACTATAAAGCAGCTTCTGTGCTATGATTTGTGACATTCAGACTGGTTAGATGGGAGGACTAGGCAGGTTTCTGGGGAGTGTTTTGGATGCAGAAATGCCTTGAAGATAGCACTTTATTATATTTAGGACAAGTATGACATCCCACTTCAAGGAATAGGCCCCTATACATATTGAGAAGGGATTCTATGGTTTAAGTGGGGAGGAGGAGGAGGTTAGTTTAAAAGAATGCCTCTGTGTTTTTTGAGACGACATAAAGATAGGAGGTAGAGAAATGGAGGCAGGAGGCAGAAGGATTATGGATAATGGAAGAATTTTGCCTGAGGGTATGTGCCTGCTTTGCCTATTCCTGTATAACTAGAATATTTATAATTCAAATACTTATCTTTAATAATTAAAAATGAAGGAATATTAAAGACAAAAGGTAGAGAATATTATGTACACATATGTAGGCATCATGCATTAAATCCCTACACTTGCAAAATATAGCAAGAGGTAGATTTAAAGCAGGTTAAAAAAGTGAATATTTTAAAATGTCTCAAAAAAAGAATTTCTAATTCACTCCAGTTCTGCCAGAAATGATACCCCTTACTTCTTATTTCTGCACATAACTAGTCATGGAGAGAGCTACTAAAAATACACTGCATGATGGCTTGACATCAGCACATCAACAATTAAAAAGTGGATACAAATATTTCAGGTTTTCACAACCTTAAAAGTTTTGCTCATGATTTATGAAAACATCAGATTTACCAGGGCAATTGCATTTTGCATTTACAGGACACTTAGTTACATAGCTTAAGTAAACTGCTAGTTGCAACAGAATGTAATATTCTACCACCTTCAGTAGCACCCTCTGATCTGCTTTCCACAGACAGCAAAGAAACAAAGGAAAACAGCCATTGCTGTGGATAGAGAAGAGTGTTTGAAAAGAGAAAGAGACCTCAAATATGCCCTTAGGAATTATAAAGCTGTCAATTACAAGCAGTAAAACAATACAAAGGCTGCAACAAATAATTTATAAAGAGAAAATTATACAAACAAATAATAACAGAAATTAACCCATTATCTTTGAATAATTTGAAAGATGCTTTTTCAAATATTATAAATTAGCATAGCAAAACAAAAAAGCTTATGGTTAAATAAAAGGTTATATTTCAGAAACAGAAATCTTATACACCAAAATATGAGTAAATCAAAGATTCAAGTCATATTACTCACCAAGGGTAAAGTAGTTCAATTTTGAGGTAGCTTGGCTATATGAAATTGAATTTATGGATGATAGATTAAACTAATGCTTGAAAATCAGAGGTGTTAGTATTTACACCTTTGCTCATTACAGCAAGAAAAAGACTAATGAAGAATTAGACATCCAAGAGTCTTTACTCTTCCATCAGAGTAATCTGTGGCTGAACATTATTAGAACCTGACAATAATAAGAACTATTCTTTTATATACATATATGAAATAATATTTTATATAATATGTTTTAAAATGAATGCTTAAACACTTGATGACAGGTTTAATATATTTATTCGGTACCAAATTAGAACTATTGAATAAGACTAATGAAATCATTATTTCAAATGAAGGAAGCATCCATAATCTAAAAATATACCAGGAAAAGTGGTGAAATGCTATTGTTGAAATATAAGTACATTCTGTATAATCTACTTCATCAAACCCTGCAGATTTCAATCAACCATGTTATTTACTTGGGGCCTTTGATAGACGCCTGAAATATTATAGTTCAAATAAACATGTATGAAGATTGCAGTTTTTAAAGTATAAATATCCAAGCAAGAATTCTAATGTTTTGGAGGGTTGATTGGTTTGTTGGTTTGGTTTGATTTTCTGTTTTCCTAGAAAATATCAGGGGTTTTCTTTTAGGACACGAACCACCACCTATCCCAGTCAATGAAGTGGTGTCATCCACTTCACTCAGTTTTAGGTTTGGCTCACTGGACAGAGAAACAAGAAAAAAATTTATAGCATTTCTGTACTTACTGAGTGAGTCTTAAAATTGTCTGGGAAAGCCATGTGTAAGTAATAAGGGAATGCAATGCCACCCACCTTATCTGCTCAATGCCAAAGTGGCAGAGGCTTTATGCAGGACTGGGACTTGCCGGGCAGCCCTGGTTGGGGTGATGGCAATGATCAGTGCCAGGGTGGGCCCGGGACAGCGAGCCTGGAACCCGACAGCGCTGACCTGAACGGATCCTGTCTCCACCTTGCATCCACTGCAGCACAGGCTCAAGGCAAGCAGAGGATAGGTTGTCTGTGCCCACATCCTGTCAACACAGGTTGATGATGATGAGTAATAGATGGGAAAGATATGTGATGCTTAATTAATTACATTTGACTGCTATGCACTTTTTTTTTTAACTTTCTTTTTGCCATATGCATTTTAAGTTTCTAGTAATTACAAGCTTTTATTTTTGGAGAGTGCCTTTGTGAAGAAGAGCTGTTGAAAGAAATTTTATATTAGTTTATCCAAATACCAATACTACCTGTTTATGAGCTGTGTATGGAGAGAGTGGTGTCTTTGGAGGTTTGCACTTTAAAATAAAACTTAATTTCTTCATTTATGCACATGTATTCATTTGAAAAGGTATTTCAAAAGAGCTATTATTTTTACAAAGGAAAGGAAATTATTTTTTAAAAAAATTGAAAAAGAACAATATAATAGATCAAGTAGAACAAAAATGAAAAACTATTAGACTTCAGTATATTCTTTGATCCAAACACAGCCCAGAAACATTTCCTAAATTTGTATCTGCCTAGTGAACACTTTCTATATTCCATGCCATCTAATTCTTCAACTCAGAGGGATACCTCTATCTCTTCTTCTTTCCAAGTGCTTTTGCAATTGTGACATCTTCTAAAGAGAGGTCACAGTTGAGCTTCGCCATCATGGCTGCTCCAACACACACCTACAAATACAAGAAAAGAGAATTAAAAGAAAAAAGTATTTGTGAAAAAATGGGGTTTGGTGTCCTGAAGTAATAAGAAGGCTAAGTCCAAACAAACCCACTCTTCTCAATATAGAAACTTGTCTGGCTAGCTTTTCCTTTTTTCCTTTCTTCTTCTTCTTCTTTTTTTTTTTTTTTTTTTGTTTGTTTGTTTGTTTGTGTGTTTGTTTGTTAGCCAAAATGTTAAGGAATTATTGAGAGTAGAATGAAAAACAGAAGAAAATAAGCCCGTATAAGCATGCATGCAGGAGGAATACAGGAGGTGATGTATCCATGAATGATGTGAATATCTAACTTGTCAACCAGCTGATGACATGGACCTGTTTGGATGCTTGAAAAGCATCCTGTCTATGATCACAGAAAGAAGGAACTCAGTAAGTGCTGAAATAGACAGTGAGCATTTAGTAGCACAAAAGTGATTTTATCAATGCCACATAGGATTGCAGTGGAGTGACAGAGCAGGGAAGATGAGCAGTGGACTGTAATATCTCTGGACTTCAGCAGACACTCCAGTTAATTAACAGTTAATATTCAGGAGAATTATAAACTGCTGGCAAGCAGTTGGTAGCACTGGAACAAAATTATTGCTCTCTCAAAATTTTGTAATCTTTACCTGCTAAACCTGCTGTCTTGTGAGTATTAAACACTGCAAAATTGTCTTCTGAAATACACAGTATTTGTCTGTGTGTGAACCTTTTCCTATGCTTGATGGCCACTTTGTAACGTTCATTTATGATACACAAGAAGAAAGAAGATAACAACCTATTTTTAAAAATGAATAACATAGCCTCTGCCTGAAGCTGAACATGCTCAACTTTTAAACATCTTTCATAATTATAACATGGAAAACATCATCCTTTTAAAATTAAGTGGTTACAAACGCAGCAAGTGGCTGTCTCTGTAAGTTCACTCAACTTCATGTTCTCAGATATCTTCTAAAAAATTCAGCCTTATGAGGACCTGAATAAGCCTGCACTGAGACAGGTGCAGTATGTTCCAGGAATTCCTCTTCAGTATTATCGGATCTTTCTTTTTTCATGTCATGCTGCTGGGTAGAGAACAGGTGATGATGTATTTTAAGCTCTTCATTGTGGTATGGAAATACTGTGGTCAAGTACCACTGAACAGAGACATCCCACAATATGAAGGTAAGTTGCTGAACATAGGATTTTCATCCTCATTTTTGTAGTACAGCTGCTACAAATGTTCGATCTATGCTCAGCAAAGCAGTTTGGTCCAGTAGCATGTCAGTGCCCCCAGCTGCTTTCCCAAGGCTTAGTAGTAGTAGTAGTAAATATTTTCATGCTAAATCATAGTCGTATGAATATCACCTCTAGAAATGAACAAGAATCTTGGTATACTCCTCTGGTTCTCCAACTGCATGTATGAGGGTAGTCTTTGGTTTGGCAAAGAGGATGGGGATCTGCTATGTCTGTACTTGAGCAGTGCTCATAAGAACTGGAAGCAGGGAGAAAATTACATGGCTATAAAGTTCTGCAAAAAGAGAAAACGTATAGATATTAAGGAGGTAGAAGGACCAGAACACATGGATACAGGTAACTGTAAACAAAAGTTCACTAATCACATATATATAGACCAGTCCAGGTATTCCTAGCAAATTACATCCAAGCTTCTAAACAAATGCAGTTCCCCACACTTTTAGGAGAGTTGTTCTGCTCAGACTTAGTTCATATGACTGGCATGTATAAGGGTACAGGGTATGAGAGTATGGATACCTACATATGTGTAGACACATCCTCAGTTCATACACCAAATTTTATGCCAAAAACCACTGATGTCTAGAATAAAAATGAAGGAAATTGGCAGGACATCATGGATTCCAAGATATTTATAAACTTGGAAAGCTTTAACAATGTAAAGCTGTGTTAAGACAGAGCCAGCTACTGAGAATGCTGGCAGCCTGGAAGCTAAAAAGCTCTGTATGTTCATCTATAGTTATGTTTGAGCATGTTTCAGCATATTTGTGCTCTTCTTGTAATATACTAAAACTCAAAGTACCTCTCTCAACTTGTCAGGAGCCAAGTTCATTGTTGCCATTTGCTATTAAATTTCTGTTTTTCCCTTTCACTATCTCACATCCAAACTCTTAGTGCTGTGTTTGTATAGAAATTTCAATTACCTAAAAAATTGTATGTTGACCAATGGAACATAATAGTGCTTTCACAACTTAAAGAACAACAGTTTTCTTGATAAAGAGAAGAAAGCCTAAACTCTTAAATTAAGGAAAATTCCTTAATGTCATTGTCATAACATCTAAATCAAATTCTAAAAATAACATGCTAAAAAACAGCTGAGTAATTATGGAAGCCTGTCCAATAGACAGCATACAGGCACACACACCCGGGATCTTCCATGTGGTGACAAAACAGCTGAAGTAGCTGGGAAGTCTTTAGGTTTGCATCTAAAGTGATGTTGCCCACGGCTAGAACACAGTGTATATGCTCAGACATGCAACTTTCATTCAAAACAGAATGTGTGTAAAGAATTAAGGCACCAAGAGACATAAAAAAAAATTTTAAATATTTAGTTGCCTAATTGCCAATGCTAGTCCGAGTAATAAACAAAATGTGTTAGATACGCTAATTTATAGAGAGCAATTATGTATGATTAATACCACATCCAATGGATTGACTCATAGCACTGGAATGTTAAAATCACTAGCTATGAACTGTTAGCAAAGAGAGGGACACTAGAGGAAAAGCTGTGGATGACATATGCAAAAGATAGCATTATCTGGTCTAAAACTATTGCCAAAGTAAAAAAAAATTGCAATGTTTATTGATCAACACATTAAATGATAAATCTTGAGATGGGGTAGTGGTGCAGAAGTCAGCAGCAGGCTACCAGATTAAATTTAGGAAGAAGATGAACAGCTCTTTAAAAATCTGAGGTGGCCAGACAGAAAAATTGCATTGTGATGATGTTAATCAGGAGTAATGTGCAGGAAATTTAACCCACTGAAAGATCCTTGGAGTCTCTGAAAACTCTGGACAACCTTCTATTAGAAGTATTTAAAGAAATTCAAGACAGTTCAAGAAATAACTTTGATCTTATGGATAAAGAATTATTTACTAACAGTTATCAAGGCATTAGTGGGCACAGTATAACTTTCTATTTGTGTGCCAACAAGCTACAGTTCCATTCTGTAGTCAAACAGCCAAAGGTATTTCAGCAGTGATATATCAGGTTGCATTTTTTCTTTCTGTCTTTTCTCTGAGTTAGGGCTCCCAGCTCTTGCTGGTTTCAGAACTCAGCAGGAGCTAAGGACTAGGAAACTACCTTTCTCCAGACCTCATGGCTCATCGTTTATGGCACTGGACCAACCCTGCTGTGTGACACTCTAAACCTCTCCACTTATCACTCACACCAAGGGTGGCTGACCCCTGGTGCAGGAGACACACACAAATACACAGCTTTGAGCAGATTTGAGAGGAATAGAACGTTTAAAGACAGATGCCTATGATAACTGGAACCTGTTAAGAAATAATTTGTGGATTGCTTAAAAGGCAGGAAGGAAGGCAGGAAGGCAGGAAGGCAGGAAGGAAGGAAGGAAGGAAGGAAGGAAGGAAGGAAGTAAGGAAGGAAGGAAGCCATAGAACAAAACAGAAACTTGGTTTCAAAACTGAAAACTGTCTCTATCAGGAGTCAAAGACTTAATTAAATACAGAGGGGAAATGAGACACTGATTATAGTGGATAAAAATCAACAACAGTAAAATGCAAATAACTGAAATATCTAAAAACTCTATGCCCCACAGTGTTCATAAAAACATTACTGCTGGTTTTGTAGCATGCGAGAAAAAATAGTACCTAGTGATGACAGATGCCTACTATGCAACAAATGTAAACTTGTGAGTCTGCAGAAGAGGAAGAAGAATTCAACAAATATTTATTTTCTGGAAAGATTATACTTCTACATTTCATAGAAAAGAAAAGTAATATCCATTAGTAACAATAGAGAGGACACTGTCCAAGACATTATCTAAGAAACTCCACGAGATAATAGTGTTGGCATTTAACAAACCTTGGAAAAATTAATATTTTGCCAACATTATAAAAAGAAAAGTCTACATAGCTCTGGCCAACACTGTTGACATGAATCCTGAATTAAGTAATGGTAATAAGGTGATATAACCAGTGAAGAATTGAAGGTGATAGCATAATGCAGAGGAATGTGGTTGTGTGGAAAATACTTCATCTTTATCTGGTTTGGTGATAGTATTATAGGTTTGATTGTTAAATGTACCTGCATCGGTTGTAGTCAGAATAAAAATCAATCTCTTTACTTAGTGAAGATAAAATGTAACAGATTACTAGATGTGTTCTTCAAGCAACAACATGAAGAAAATATTCCTAATAATAGAAAAGATTCTAGTCCAACACAAAAGGGCATCCTAGGAGTAGTTTGAAGATTTTGTTATATAAACTTCAATTAGAAATATATATTAAAAGCTAAGTTGATTAAGCTGTGGAACTATCTATTTGCAGTCTTCAAAACAAAAGGGGACATTTCCCAAATGCACAGTATCTTAAGCAGAAATATGAGTCTAGCATAAAAGTTAGGTGGCACTTTTGTTGATTGTCATGTCTTCTGGCCTTAAAATCTGCAAAACTTTCTGTTAAAACAAAAAGAATTTTGCCATTGACTTCAGTAGGAATAGTTCTATTATACGAATAACCTCATATTACTGAGGATAATAATTTAGGATTATTCAATACAGAGCTAATGGCCAAATATTGAGCTTTTTGGATTTTGAAACCCATTTATAGACTTCAGAAATGAAATTGTGTCCAAAATAAAGGCTCCTTATTTTTATTTGCAAGGTACTGACTTCTGAACATCAGGACCTATTAGTAGAAGTAAAAATATCTTTTAAAGGTAGAGAAAAAGGCAGCCTCAGTGCACAAGAAATTTAATACCATTTTGAACAGAACAGTAGAAAATATACAACCAAGTATAATCCTGTTCCAGCAGCGGGGAATGGGCAATATATCTACCAAACAAGAGGGCAAGGTGTCTGCATTGATGCAGATAAACCCTGATATCTCACACTTGTGTCTTGCCTGTATTGCCACCCTCTAACAGTCGTACATCACAGCCTAGATGCATGAAGATAGGCCAGAAGATCTAGTCAATGAAATGGACTCAAAATATTTCAACTCTTCAGTATGGACTTCAATATATAGTGTCTCACTAAATTTTCCTAAATTCAACAGAGAGTTGATGAGGCATTCTAACTCCAATAGTTCCATAACTTCAGAATTCAATGTTGACACAGGGTCACCAGTTGGATTGTAAGGCCATTCTTACCAAACACAGGAACAAACCTTTTATTCTTCTCTTCATCCTATTGTCAGACTCAGAAAATAATTTATGCATTTTTGTAGTGCATGAAGAACTAAGAGTCAACTTTAACTAACATTTTATCCTGACTTTCTTTTAATAATAGTTATGGAAGTAGTAGTTGCTCTGTGCCAAATTACAGACCACAGTTTGAATGAAATCTCTCTACCTAGGGATTCTTCCCACCTCTTCATATATTTGCATTTATCTTCCAAATCTATTTTAATGAGCTCTATATAAAAATGAGAGCTCATACTTCTCAAGCCTGATGAACAGGTAATTACTGTTTTGATTCCCATGAGAGGTCTTTGAAAACCCATCTTGTCATGGAAGTTAAGGGCATAATGTTTTAATTGTAGGTAGGAGAGTGGGGATAGTGCTTAAGCTGAATATTCTACCATGTAACCATCGTCCAAAATATCTTTACACAAATGACCTATCAATTGTGATTCAGCTTTCACCTGTATGTTAAAGTGAGGCTAGATTTTTCTGCCAGAGAGTCTTGATTATTCTCTTTCTCTGCTAAACTAAAAGTTGGTTTTAATATTTCTCGGTTTCGTGACTTTTGAATCAGATAGAAAGTAGTATGCTCTATTGATGAAAATTTAGTTCCATTCTTAATTTATTATTTGATGTCAATTAAAAGGAACACCTACATTAATAAAGATAGGAGAAAATTATCCTCTTCAACCTATTTTTTTGGTGTTGATGAAGCGCATTCAGTAAAAATTTCATTCCTTCGTGTTCAAACATGCCACGGGATTCTCACGTTGCTGGATATTGATCCAAATATGACAGTTCCAAAAACTTTCCCCATACACCAGCTATTAGACAGCTCATGTCTAGGTGCACTCATGAGTAATGGGGGCAAAAATTCTGCCTGCCCTGAGGCACAATGTCTCTGGAATGTGTGGCGCAATGGGAAAATTCTTTATACCAACATTGACATTAGTGGAGTAAAGTCCAAGTTTTCCACAGCAAATAGAGCTTACCAGAATTGTTTAATTTCTATTTTTCCACAGAAAAAAAAATTAACAAGCATTTTTAAGTCAGTGTCAGGCAAGAACTGGGAAGAGAAACCTGGCCAAAGCATGGATTTGGATGCCCAACCTGGAAGGAGAGAAGCTTCCAGTAAAAACATGCATGTGACTTACCTCCTGGAAGGGCAGCCAGAAGTGGAGACTCCTACAGTTAATTTTTTAGCTATCCATTCTGGAATTGATTAACATCTGGTTTTCTGAACTCACATGGTATCATCCTTAGTTTTCAGCAGATTAAAATAAATAAAACAAATTAAGAATTCATGTCAAGTTCATGACACCTGCTTAAGCAACAAAACAAAAAAGATTATTCCATTTAACCCTTTATAAAGAATAAAATAGCTGATCTTTATTTAATATTGTATTTCACTTCAAAATGTATCTATTTTCAATTTTTGAGGGGGAAAACTCCTTTAAAGGGAAGTGAAACAAAATGTTTTTCCTCAGATTAATAAGAAACTTTTGGTTGATCCAAAATGAATGGTTTTTTCAGTCCGCATTTTAAAAAGGAAAGAAATAATAATTTAGGTTGAAGTAGATCCAGAAGGTATATTTTTTCAATCTTTTTCTAGCATGAAGCTGAGAAAAGTAATTTCACTCATTCAGTTCTGTACAGAGGTATAAATGGAGCCTGCAGAAGAGAGAGAACGCATCCTTGAAAATCAAGGCATTCAAAGAATGATTTTACCCTATCGATCTTAAAGAGAAAGGATATTGTACAATAAATACATTTAGAGATGATACCAAAATAGGAAGGACTGGAAATAGCAAACATCAGAGAAGCTTAGAAAGCATTAAAATGAATACAATTTAATGTGGGCAAATGTAAAATAATATACATGGAGAAAAATACTATCTGGCATAAAATCAAAGGAGCATTCTATAGGAAGAACAGTAATGTGGAAAAGATTTGGGGTGAGAGATACGATATTGGGCATGAGGTTTCAATTTAACAATGTTGCACAAGTAGCAGACCTATCCATGAAAACAAAGAGATATGAATTAAGAATTTGATTCGCTTATTGCTGATGAGGTGTCCCACTTCTTATCATTAGCCAAATTCTGTGCTACTTGGAGAAGTCAATCTATTCAGAATAACCTTCAAAACTTTTTGTGTTACATTACTTTTTTGTAAATAAATTTGTCTGCTATCATGTTCAGTATGCACACCACGTGTCTCAGAGACACTCCAGGAAACGATGACAGAAACAAGTATTACAAGGTGTGATCTATTTTGTGAGAGGCTAAGGGTGCTTCATGGTTACAGCTTAAGGAAAAGAAGTTATGATAACAGTCTGTAAACATTTAAATGGCAATAGTCCAAAATGAAGGAAAGATGATTAACTGAGTTTGGAAATGGCACCTTGAGGAACAATAACTTGAAAGAGGAGAGAAATGTGTATATAAAAATTAAAAACAAAACGTAAGTTACAAGGTCAATGAGATGAAGGGAAAATTTACCCTAGAGGTAGTTAGTGCATCATATCTACATATGCTTCAAAGGGGATTTGATAAAACCTCAAAGGCTTTTACAGAAGACAAGCTTTCCATGTAAAGCATTGGAATATTAGCCCCAAAAGATGATATTTTTCATTTGTTCCAGACTTGAAGTAGTTTGTGTCTTGCTGTGCTCCTTTTAAAATTTCTAAATTTCAGATTCCTTTTTGTATTCACAAATCTGATCAGAAGATGGGCATGCTTTTGCTTTGTTAATATTTTTCCAGATCAAGATGGTAAGGCTTGACCTGGAAAAATGAAAGGGCTGGCAGGCACTGTTGGGTTTATCTGGTTTGGCATTTCTGCTGGGATCTTACAGTACATCCTTGACCAAGCACAACAGGCGAGAATCTGAAACCCCCAAATCCGAGACTGACAGTTTCAGAACCTTGATGGTTTTGTTGATAAGTGTTTCAGTTAATGAATCACTCTGCACCAAGAAAAACTTTCAGAACTTCTTCAGATGCAAGAATGAAGCTCAGAACAAGTTAGCTTTCATTTCACAGGTTCAAGGGGTTTTCTGCAACAGTACATATATTTTATTTTCAAATGAATATGGAGTTTCTGAAGAACAAGATGGCAGTCAAGGATAAAAATAAAAAATAACAAAAAAAGAAAAGGTAAGAAAAATATTTTAGGTTTTATTTTAGGTTTCTTCCCCATCATACCCCCTTGCTCAATCCAAGCCTTGCCTGCAGGGATTTTAAGACAGAAATCACATGGCTAACATTAAAATCTTGTTAAAGGATTAGGGGCCACATCCTGAGCCAGGGTAAATTGAATACAGCTCCATTGACTTCAGCACAGCTTTACCCTTTCACAGCACTTGAAGATGTGACCATAAAAATGTCTTGGACTGGTTTATTACAAGAATGGATAGGTATGTTCACATTTGATTTCTGGCTCTGAGTTTTCTTGATCTGTTATAGTTGTCCGGTTCTTGGTAAAACTGAAATAAAAAATGACATGCAGAGTCTGATACCTGAAAGGACCTTGCAAGATAGGAAATTCAAGAGGGAAACTTGCCAAGCAAAGTTATGTTGCCTCATTTTCATACATTATGCCACATATTTTAATTATGCCTACATACACTTTTTTATAAAACTATTGCCCATTTTGTGTATTGGCTGGAATGAGGATCCTGTTCTATATTTCCTTTTATCTTTTCCACTCCATGTGTGGGTCCCTGCCTAATTTATAATACTGCCATCCAAATCTTACATAAAATACACAAATTATTCATGTCTTCATGAGCTTTTCCATAGTGACTCATTAATTATTTTTATTGCATCTTATGCAAAAAATATTATAATTCCCTTTCCACAGATGAGAGAACTCAGAGGAAAGGAGCACGGCCAGTTTTGGGCCACAAAGCAGATCCATGACAGGCCCAGAGCTCCTGGCTCCCAGCTTGTATTTATTTGTTCCAAATGATGAGGGCTAGACATATTCACAGCTTCCAGTACATACATTGGCACTTATGATAGCTATTCCAGAAGTCAAGACAAAACTACTGCAATGGGAGCATTCAATTAATGACAAACACAGTGGTCACCTGTAAAAATATTCTCTTAATGCTACTTACAGAATTTCTGGGATAGCAACAAATCTAAACTTTTCAGAGTCTGCAGCTTAACCACTTGACTGTACTCTCTGTTTATGAAAGCTCTTATTTTATACAACTTTTTTTCTCTTTATGCAACATGATGTGGGCTTCCAGCAACAGGCCTCTCTGTAGCATGAGGAATCTTTGACAAGTGCCTGGGTTTGTCATGTTCGAAGTCTGAAAATACTGTGAATTTGTTATTACCCATGAATGTGTGTTTTAATTGCTTTAAAATTAATTCTTGAATTTCTGAGTCTCCAGACTGTGCCACCATCTTGAAAAATATGAAGTAATATGTAAACAGCCTTGCTTATATACTGGAACCTGAGGCGCTTCTTTATAAGCAAGTTCCATCCTACTTCATTAATAATAAACATCAATAATATGCAGTGTAAGAGGAGAGATTAATGACAGATTATTTCACAGTCTATCAGACACACACATCTCAAAGAAATAGTTTGTCTGATTTTTTTCCAGGAAATTCAGTTAAGGGCTGTATCTAAAAACTTTTTTTTTTTAATTTAGAATGTGCATTTATATAACCAAATTAAAGTATATGGAAATGTTATTTGTATGCCTTTTAATCTCAACATTTTATTTTTGTTATGATAATAGAAAGTTATACATTCATAGAACATATCAGTCTTCTGATTAATTCATTTAATATTGTCCATTATAAGGTATTGACATTTCTCCAAGGCAGACATCAAAGAGTTTCCCTGCAAGAGAATCCAGAGGATCTGTGTACTCGTTTGATCAATTGTGTTGGATCCACCAGGTTCCTATTTTGTCTTAGCCTACTCAGAGCTTTTATAGAAAACTAGAAGAGACATATATCTATTTTAATATAAAGTTGCATCTTTTTGTCACCTGAGAATATAATCTCTCCTGTGTTAGAAGTATGAGAGTGCTGAACATCATGAGAAAGGCTGTGTTTACAGCATTTTTCTCTGGAACTAGAATGGAAAATGTCACAAGATTTGAGAAGAAGCAGGTGCTTGGGAAATTTTGAGTCCAAAGGTGCAGATTAAAAAGCTTCAGGACTTTTTCTAAAAATTTTCTGGGTAAGCAGATGAACTTTGAATATGTACTTGTATACCACATCTTGCAAAGGTAAAGCTGGAGGACTGGAAAACTTTGGTCACATTGACCTCACCAGCACAAGAAGCTGAATCTCAAGTATGTAGGAGATTTAGCTGTTATATGGTAATGCAGTTTCTCCAAATGTTGTATTTCAGCAATGAACTTCTCTAGGTGCTGGATTATCAAAATGAATATTCAGGAGATTTCTAGACAGCTCTACTTAGACAGGAATCTTTTCATCTGCCAATTCAGATTTTTTTATCCTAAACCTTTTGAGAGGAAGGCCACATGAGACAGAAAATATATTGTACCCCTCAGGTAGAGTAAAGGATTCATAGCAGCCACTACAGAAGCAGAGACACTAGATAGATGGATGGACACACATACTCTTACAAATACTTCCTAGCATAGCTCTGTTAATCTAAAGGTCAGAAAGCAAAGACCAATCCAGAACATCAGCTTGGTTGTGGATACTCCTCCCCAGAGGACATGTTTTTCAAGACTTTCTGAAATCAGGTTGGCAGCTTATGAAAGATGTAATCTTGCTCCCACATCTCATGCAAAACCACAGGAAATAATATTCATGTTCCTCATGCCAGAAGTCAAGACACACATAACCAAGCATCATATAGTCATTTACTATAAAGTGTAGTCAGGAGGCTTTGGCTTGTTTTCTGTGGTCAAACCACAGAAAAGCCTACAGACTTTTTTGTTTTTCACTTGTAAAAATTATTTCTCATTGTCACCATCATGGAGGGGTTTTCATGATCCACCCCTCAAATAGCTGCTTTTCTGAGAACATTCTCCTTTCTGATGGCTAGCAATTGTATGCTGCAATCCTTCTGCATAGCTGCTTAATCTCAAAATGGGATAGTACTGTACTGTACTGAAACAGTACTCTTGGACTGTTTCCCCTCTTATAATCCACTTGTCTTTTGGTTTTTTGGACCATTTTACACTTCTCTTACACTAATATAAATGCACCAAAATGTAAAATTAGAGTCTGATCAGAACTAATTCTCCCATGGGCAATTTACATTCTTACTTTTGCAACTGTATTGCTGTATTTAGCAATAGCTAGAGAAAATAAGAAAAGAACTTTCTGAACAAAAATGATTGAAGCCTGATTACAGCAAAAAACCTAGATTATTGTGTAGGGCTGATTTTTTGACTGTGTACCCCTTTCAGATTCTAAAAATGAATGTCTATTTTAGACATTTGTAAGGCATTTGGCAAGCACTGCTTAGAAGATGACAATGAAATTTGATTTAAAATGTTTGAAAAGCTTAGTTTAGGTCAGAAATGGAGGCTTATCTGAAGAGATCAGCCTCTGCTCAGTGGGACAAATCTCAAATCAAGCAGACAACAGAAATTAATTTCTGGCAATTTCCACAAATATGAACTTAGATATGACAGGTTATTGTAAAACATTAATTATATGACACTGGCTAAGCTTAACATCCAGTTTAGTTGACTAAACCCATTGCATGGCGATTTTGTGTATTGCCTGTCCAGAGACCACCAGTTCTAACAGGCAATACTAATGCTAAAAATCAGTGTTATTTTGAGTGTTGTCTTAATCTCAGTTCTGTATCTACAAATCTAAAAGAATAGATTATTTCCAAGAATAAAGGTGAAAGGTTCTACACATTCAGATTATGTTCTTTCTTCAAATCAAACCATTTTTTTCCATTATCCTTCTTTCTTAGGATTCCATATGAACACTCTGGAAATCTTGAGGGCTCCTAAAGAGAAAATGTAGAGAGGAATCTCTTTGAAGGGACAAAATGTGAGAAATGATTCATCCATATCTATTGTGGAAAACGTGAATCCCAGGAGATGGCCAGGGGCTAGGGATGCTTGAGAATAAATATGGATGTAGCATTATTGCCAAAGGATGGTGTGAAGTGCCAACAACTTGGAGCACAGATGAACACATGCAATCTATCTACTGGTTTTGAACCCTGAAATTCAGCATGTCTGAGATGTTTCTCCAATCTGTTCTGCCAGAGAGCAAGAAAAGGGTAAGACTCACCTGCACTGGAACAGTTCAGCAGCTTTTTCTACGTGGAAACCCTGTGGGAAATATTGTCCCTTTAGCCTCTTCTGTAGAGTTTTTACTGCTAGAGGGGACAATCAGGCCCAGATATATTACATACAGATTATCCACTTAATCTCATTTTGACAATTATTGGTATCTCTCCTCCTGCACTTACTCCAAACAGACAAATGTATCTTCCTTTGACTGCTGTGTAAAAGGATGTCCCTTTTCACTGCACTAATGCCTAACCTTCAACCATCAAGTTTTCCTTATAAAATAAAATGGAAATATATTTGATCCTGGAAATTGCAAATAAATTAAACTCTGCATTAGATAAACAATTTTTGAATGACTGCTAGCTATTGATTTACTTTCTGATCTGATTTTTCTGGCTCAAAAATTCATTTCCATGCTTGGTGAGAAATATTAATTTAAACCCTAGGGTTTGGTCTACACTAGAGAAATTTCTCCCTAATTTTTAATGGTTTTAGAAGTGATTTGCCATTGCAATTTAAAAAGTGTTTGGAATTGTTGTTTAGGCTTCACTTAGTTGGTATCAGCTAAAAACAGTATGAATTTTTTTGTGCTTAATCTAAACAAGAACCTGAACTGGCTTTTATTCAAGAATTCAAGAGCCCATATTAAGAAGTAATGGCGCTCCTGGGAGCTTTGAGTGGCACTGAACCTCTGTGTTCACAGCTTTCCACACTGCTCCCAGTGTTCCTGGGAATTTGATCATATTTTAGTGAAGAGGAGGTGTTTCTTAAAGATGCTCCTCCTAGGCCCTAAACTCATGTAACATTTGAAAGGAACAACTTGCAAGCATTTTAACACAGTGTAGGTATTTATGAATTTGTGTCCAATAGACAGTTTCAACCACTGAGTAATGCCATGCACAGGCTTTCAGACTTTCTATGTAATAAAGTCAATACTATTGAGAGTAGTACGGTTCTGCATTAGGTCTTCAAGTAAATTTCTGTTAAATTATAAGATCCATTAGCATGCAAGCAACCTGTAGCCGTATTTCTTTTGGTGAATATTTTTATAATAAATCAAGAGTAATTTTATAGCACCATGGATGACTGTGATCAAATAGCTGTTGCTCTCAGGCTTCTATTGTAAACTCAGCAAATTTGTGATATTAAACACTTTTCTATTAAGAAAAAAAAAAAAAAGGAAAAAGAAAGAAAAAGCCTTCTGCACCTCCTGTATCATAAAAAGGACAATTTTTCTTTAGCTACCCTGAAAGCACTAAGGTATCTGCATTTCAGTGGGCATAGATGCAAGGTTTCTGTTAAATAACAGCTGTATTTCCTGGAGGGGAGGTCCTTTTAATAGTAAAAAAAAAGAAAGTTTTTAGAGCAGGCATTTAGGCTCTGCTTTCTCCAGTAGATGTCACTTGCAGTACATAATAATTCATGTAAAGAAGTCAGAGTATATAGAAATGCATTGCTTTCCCTGAAATATGCAAGCTAAATTAAAAAGCAATTTTAGTGCCCTGTGTATGTAGTAAGTTTGGCATTTAGTTTATTTTAACAGATGGCATTGAAATAACAAAAGGTAAAGCATTTTTTTCCCAATTGATCAGTGAGGATTATGTCTCTTTCTCCTGTAATTTGAAATAACAGAAGGAGACAAATATACTTGTTGACACATGTGAGGTCTGGGTCACACATGATCTAATATTGTATTGACAAGTAGTTTTTGGCAATTGCTAGGCTTACTCTAAAGAGAAAATGTATTATGTAATTATTTTTTTACTTCAGAAGCATTAGCAATTTGGATTAAATTTAGGAGGGAAAACCTATAGAACACATAAGCCTCAAAAGCAGAGATGTTTTCTTGTATAAACAAAGGAGAATTTGTGGACATATTACATACTTAAGGGAAACTGTCTTTTGGTGCAGTTGATTAGAAATGTAAGAAATGTTCTAGGAACATTTTACTTGATTTCTAATAATTTTTAAGATATTTCTTTTATTATAACTATAGTGTAACAACCTTGTCTTCAGTCAGATCACTATGGCCTTATTTACATGCAAAACCCACATTTCAGGCCCTTGGGGCCTCCGGGACACACTGTGATCTCACAGTCGCTGCTGACTGTAAGTTATCCACAAATATTCACATTGCATTAGCTTACATCATTTTCCTTGTCTCCAACTGGTATGCCAGTCAAGACTGCATTTTAGAATTTAGGTGCTGGTAGTTCATTTGCTGGCTGATCACAGTGTTTGATGTCTCCTGTTTGTAGCCATCCCTCCTCTGCTCACCTTAGCAGTTCTTCCTTTCAACAGATATGAGATTGCAATACTGCCCTATTCATTCCCATTCCACTCTCCATGGCATGGATGAGTTGGCCAGTTTTGAACTTTAGTCTTCTCCTGTTTTCTTCCTGGATTCTGATCAAAGACCCACAGAAAACCCCAACACAGACTTAGAGAGAGGAATAAAAACTACTATGCTCTCTTCTCATCTTACTCCCATCTCATTCCGCTATTTCCCCCAGACAACCACATGCAAATACAATTTTGAGAGTTTTCAGAAGGAATGCCAAGAAGGCAGGAACCACAGAGATTTGGACATGAGGCCCACTTTTACACCTTTGTTCTTTCCCAGGTGAATAAGTCAAAGGTGGATAAACCGTGTCCTGCTCATGGCAGGCTTTGAGGACCCTTCCATGAGAGAGTGGTGGAGATCATTAAAGCTTTGTCCCTCCCTCCCAAAGAAACCTGATGTACACTCTAAATTAAAGGAGTAAAAGCCTAGAAATACAAAAAAATCCGTTTTTCCCCACAACACAGCTGAAGGTGACTACTGCATGGGAAACTTGAAACCAGCTGCAGCAAATTTGGTCTTACTGAGAGCTACCTGCTGTCATGGTTTTTCTGCACAAGGTGAGGAAAGGAGGTGAGAGGTAAAGATAGACAGCCAAAGGGGATGATGCAAAACAAAACTATTAGAGACCATCTAAAGGGGGGCAAAAAAGTAGGTGAAGGGCCTTGAGGGGAAGTCACATGAGGAATGGCTGAGGTCACTTGGTCTGTTCAGCCTGGAGGAGGCTGAGGGGTGACCTCATTGCAGTTACAGCTTCCTGTGAGGGGAAGAGGAGGGACAGGCACTGATCTCTTCTCTGTGGTGACCAGTGAAAACACCCAAAGGAATGGCAGGACGTTGTGTCAGGGGAGGTTTAGGTTAGATACTGGGAAAAGGCTCTTCACTCAGAGGGTGGTTGAGCACTGGAACAGGCTCCCCAGGGAAGTGGTCACAGCACCAGCCTGACAGAGTTCAAGAAGTGTTTGGACAATGCTCTCAGGCACATGGTGTGATTCTTGAGGATCCAGGAGTTGGACTCAATGATCCTGATGTACTCCTGTCAACTCAGCTTATTCTCTGACTCTGAAAAAATGCAAGCTCTCAAAAGGAGTATTTATACTTTTGAACCTGGGAAGAGGTGTACAGAAGTGTATAAATCTAGATCACATACAGGGAGCAAAGTCTCCCTTTATTTGATTTGATAAACCATAAGAGTGGTGTGGCATTGAAGTGGTCTAATATGAGCTGCTCTGCATTGCCAGTTTCAGGTCACATATAACATACTAGGTCTGTAAATGTTCATGTACCAAGTCACAGGACAGAAATCAGTATCAATAGACTTAAAGAAGGGCTTACAAATTACCAGTACAAGCAGTAATTGGTTGGAAAGATATAGAAAACTCCACAAAGAGAAAGAAATCTGGGAACAAATTAGAAGGTAAAATCCTGATTAATTTAATCAGGTTTCTGGGTAATGTAGAGGCTTATGCTCTCTGATTGTGATAATCTTAGTTCACTTTTTTCCATTTTCTTCAGGAAAAAGGAATTTGCCAGAAAATAAAAATAACCCAACCCTTTGAAACTCTCACCTGACACAGGCTGTTGGTATTCTGCTGAACTGAGGAATGATCTGTAACACCACTGACCTATTTTCATAAGTAATGCAATAGCTAGTTAAAGCTGACTCTATCCAGGACAACCACATTTTTTAAGCAGCATTCACATTACACAGTGTAAGTGCACAATATAAGTCTGAAAAGCTTAAAAGAGTTTTGGTTTTTATTTCTTTTGTTTATAGGCACACACAAGTTCTTTTTGACAATAATTTCTAATGTAAAGGGATGATAATTTCTCATTTAAGTGAAGATGTGCTTTGCTAAAAATGCACAAGGTTATAAACGGGCAAACAAATCTTCTAGTATCATGTAATGTAAAAATAGAGCTTTGAACAGGGGTCACAAAGTTAATGTATTGGACAGATACTGGTATCTCACATCAGAGTATCTCATATTCTCTCACTAATTCCATGTCACAGAACTACAAAGAAATTTGTTGTGAGCTTCCTTTTGTAGACATGGAGGGATACATGTAATTCAACCCTGATAAACCTGGCCAGTCACAGTGAGAGAGCCAGAAGGAAATCTAAGGCTTGATTTCAAGATGTCTGCTAAATCCAAGAGGTAACTTTCCCTTTCACCCTTGCTAAGGTGAGATTGATTTGTCTCTCCACAGATTGAGAAAGTTGAAGGGAATGTTCCTGGAAAAGCAATCGAATCTTTTACATTTCTGGGTTACTCTTTCTAACTTATCTATTGTTTATTCATGCTGAGATATACACAGATTTAAAGAATTTATTGCAGAAAGCTCTCTGAATTCAAGCATGGCACATACAGGTATCTTTTGATATTGTGATGGCATGAGAGATACATTCTCTTCTGACAAGCTCATGCAGGGGATTGGGCAGGACATAAGGTTATCCCTTTCCTAAGTTATTTGACATCTGTTTTTTCCCTTTTACAGTGTTTTGACAAGAGTTAATTGCCAGCTTCATTCAAGTGAGTGGATGGTTTCAAAGGCAGCACTGCAAGAAGTCATGTGCTGCATCTTATAGAACCAGAGTACCCTATGTCATTTCCAAACGGATATCCCTGCTTGATTTTGCTGTCAGTATTGGTAAATGTATATATTTAGCCTCACCTGACCCGGCAGAGCTTTATCTGTCATGCCAGAGAGCAAGGATGGCACATGGGATGTAAAAGTCATTGAAGAAAGGGAATAAGTTAGTATATTAGAGTGAGTGTTAAGTAATCAAAATGTAAATTCTTAGGAAAAGCAAACACCCTGGAGTAATTTTAAATGGTCAAATTACTTCTGGCAGTTTTGCCTTTTGATTCTGTATTCTTATCAACATTTTAAACCATTCAATTTCAAATATCTACAGAACTCACAAATAAGACAGGAGACCCAATACTTTATTGACGCTTACAGACAGAAAAATTAAGAAACTCTGAATTAAATGGTTCGGCTGGCCGTCCTTCAAGCAATCATTCTTTTAAATCCCTGTGCTCCAGCAATTTGCTCTGAGACTCGCAACTTATCTGATTCCCACTTTTGAGAGCTAAATTCTCTGAAAGAAGTAGATAATCTCCACTGACTATAATTTTATGACAGGACTTTCATTAGCAGGTGATCCTTCTACTGAAGTCAAATGAAGAGAGTAATTATTCTGTTTTGCAGTATTGTTGACAACTGAATTTTTGTCATACTAAGCAACACAACACAGGAGATTGGATACTCAAAGGACACTATAATTCTCCTGGGGGAAAAAATTAAAAAAATTATATCTGGTCACTTTATACACACCAGGCCTCCAAGTAAATGCTGAATTGCAAAAATATAACACATTCAAACAGAATATTTATGTGTCCCTTTCTTACTACATGTGCAGTATTTTTCTTCTATGTCACAAAAACTGTAACCACAATTTACAAGTATATGCACAATCAAATTGCTATTGATTTAGCAATGCCTTTCTTTGATGTCCCTTGCCTTAACCTCATTTATAAAGCTGTTTTGCATTATTTCAAACTGTCAATGATTTGTGACTCATGAATATTCAAATCTAATTTGCACTTACCTTTTTTGCATGCATGCTTACTTGTAATTTGTCTCATTTGCCCTTTGTTTTGTGTTTATTTTCAGGTTATTTAGTGAAGTAAACTCTGTTTTTAAAGTAATAGCATCAAGTAAACACAAGTTGTGTAATTCTCACCTCACTAGAGTCTTATATCACTGCAACTCCATTAACTTCCCTAGAGTTTCTCCTGCTTAAGTGAAGAGAAAGAGGTCTGCGAGCTATTTCTGACTTTTTTTCTTTGTCTGCCTTCACAACAACACCATTTAGCATGTTTCATTGGAATTGCAATGGCTTTATTTAGCATTTTATTCAGAAAGAAATACCAAGATCAACTGTCTCATCCTAGTATTTCAGATTTTAGGACAATTCAGACCTCCAAATCTGAGTGAAAATTAAGTGGTTCCTCTGACTTAAAACACTTTATTATCAGACGGGAAAAAAAATCATTTTACTTATTTCTGTGGTAAATCCAGTAGAATAAATCCACAGCTTCAGAATACAGTACCCCTTCCCAGGAAAAACTCCACCTAACAAGTATACTGATTGCAGCACAGTGGGTACAAAATCCCATTCTTTTCATGCTTGTTAATCTAAAAAAGTCTGTTAAACTGTTAGGTGCCCCAAGGAAAGCTGGGCCAAGATATTTGTATGTTTTTTCCCATTTATGGAGGATTGTGTCATGACAGCAGTGACTCTCTCAAATAGTAAGAATCTTGCTAGATTTTCTTCAGTGAATCAAGTCTGGAAAAAACAGCAAAAAGAAATTTGCATTTGAATCAAAAAATGTGATCTTACTTGAGTATCAAAAGCCATTTGCCAGGGAAAGTGATCTGAAGTTAAACCAGGAGCAGGGGGGAAGAAAGACAATGGATGAATTTCCATAATGTTTGAAAGCTGAAATCAACCTACAGTGGCAAAACTGGTTGTTCCTGGCTTCATGCTGCAACCCTAGTTGCAAAGCAGCTGTAGAGGGTTCAGATGGCTCTTGTTTTGATCATGTTTGCAACCATATATATATATGTGATTATTAAAGCAAGCAGGATCTTTCTCTGGACAAATATTAGATGAATGCATTTCCGTTATAGACCAAATCCTTCTTCTAAATGGAAAGGAAGCAGGATTAGGCTTTCAATGAATACAAAACAAAGGTATGCAGACAGGAATATTCTTGGGCACTTTTCTTATTCATTTATTCTCCTAAATAATTTCAAGCAACTTTTGGGAAATAGAGGAAGTATGATAGGTGATCACTAACCATCAAGAGTAATGAAATTAAAAGCCCAAATGAACATATTGTGAATGACTGGAAACTGTTTGCCTAAGCTTTACTTGATCAATGTTTTGAAGCAAAATGAAGAAAATTTCTTTCATATGATGTGGGGTTCCCAACTGGGAATAAGAGGTCTGAACTCAGAAAATATAGCTGCATTCATCCAAGAGTTCATTTCAAGTGAATAGTTTCATCATCTCTTCCATAAAGGAGAAAAATATTTCAAACGTTTATTTTTAGCTTGGCACATGAATAATAGAAATAAAAGCATCTGAGTATTTAATGTGAAGCAATTCTTAAAACAAATCTCAATATATAGGTTAATAATTACATATCAGTAGAGCCTTTTTTTTTTTTCTAATACTAGTACCATGCTTTTAAATGACAAGTCTCAGCTGTTGTGAAGTCCAAGGTAGCCGTGTGCCCTGAAACACCCAAGAAGTAGTATTATCCAGTATGACACATGCCTAGATATGTCTTATTGTGATCATAATATAGCCTAAAGGTAAGAATACAGAACAATCACTAGTGTGTTATTTTTTCAGTGCTGTTTATGTTTGTCTACATCAAAGAGAACTTTCTGCTAGAGCTATTTATATCATTGATCAATAGAACTATTAGTGATGGTTTATAAATGCATGAGACAAGTTTTAAATTTAGCATGTACTTTAAAAATGAAATCTATTAGTACATTAACTTGATCATGTTTCATCACTGAAAAACCAGTTCATCTTCAAAAATGCTTTCGAAAAAGCAGAATGTACCACCATGACATGAAAGATACTTAAAGTGTCACACAAAAGCCCTTACTGTGAATCACCAAAGTATGAATCAAAGGACTGATGTTTTCTTGTACTGAGGATTTACCGGAAGGGCGGTCCACATTTACTATCATTATGACCCAGAAAGCTGAGTACTTCTCACCTGCAGATTTGGCATCCTGCAAAACTACTTGGCAGAATGCTGTCTTGTGTCCTCCATCCATGTTCTCCTTCAGTCAATGGGACTTCAGGAGAGGTTTGGATACTGAAGACTGCTGATGCCCTAAGTTTTAGCTTTCATATTTTCCAGATTCTGTTCTGCATAAGTATATTACTCTGAACTTCGTATAAAGTGCTAGCAAGTTCTCTTCACAGTTTTGTTAGACAAAACAATCCTTTTCAGCCTGAGAACCAAGAACACTGTTGCAGCTTGAGGCCCAAAAAGTGTAAACAGCAAATTGAGGAGAGCAATCTGGGAGGATGGAATTTCATAAACTGAAGCTGTAATTGGGCAATTAACCCCAATATGTAAATGGACCAAAACTTATAAAAGTGAAAACTCGTGACCCATTGTCCATCTTGGTTGTGTAGCCATGGCCAGGCTCTTGTACTGCCCAAGGTGCCTCCTTTGAAGGTCTTTTAATAAATACCCACTTTATTCCTTTAACTCTGTCTAGCCTCTGTTCTAGGTAGCCTCCCAAGGCATCACTCTCAGCATGGAAAACATTGTTCACAGAGATTCTCAGCACTGAGGTGTTTTTCTATGAACTTGTGGTCCCCTTAATAGCTGAGCTGTATGGAATGATTGGCAGCTCTTCTGGTCAGTGAGAATTAAGACTGGTGATACGTGTGTCTAGTCTTTTAAAGGTATTTGCTGTTTAGTCACAGTGTAGGACAATTTCCTGTCTAATGTACTAACATTAAAGTCTGTGGTGATTCAGCATAGATGAGTTTCGCTTTTTGAGTTCTTGGTTAACGGTGATAGGAAAATTATGGTGACTAGAAGTATTTAAATACAGTAAGATAATTAGATGTACATTTTAGACACAGGGCCTATTATTTGAAATTAAGACCAGTCTCTGATCTTTAACACCATTACCAAAAAGAATATCCCATCTAATTCACCATAAATAAAAATTCCTAGATCCTTTTATTCTAACATGGAAAATATGGTGATGTCTGAGAACTTGTTAAGTGTAGATGCTGTCCCTCTGCTGCCCCTTCATTCTCATGTGGAGACCATTTTCTTCTTTGGGAATGGGATCTTCTCTGCAGTGTTACTGTGAATCATCCTGCTCAACCTGACAAGACTCAAATGAAAGAATAAGATTTTCAAAATTATAAGCAACAGAGGGAAAAAATAAAATTAGAACAATCATGGAGGATTCACCTTCATAAAACAGTATGTATTAACGACCCTATGTTCCCTAACTTACCTTATATCTGTGTTTCATTGCCTTCTGTTATGAGGTAATTAATTTAGCAGGAGAGATGAAAGGAGTTAGAGATGACAGCAAACATGTGTGAGGAAGAAGTAAAGTATAGGTCTGTAATGGTGGGCAGTGGAAAAGAGTTTTCTACGTGCATTTTCTAAATGTTAAGAGAGTGTAAAGGACTGAACACAGAGGAGTGTGAGAAGTTGTACTTTTTCTACTGTTTCATCCAGGGTTGTGTCCTGGTTCTTTATAAAAGGAAGTGCAAAGTCCTGCAGTCCAAGGCAGTGCATCTAATCTTCTTCTGTAGCTTTGACCACTTACAGTGAAGAGTTAATCTAAAACCCCCTAAACTAAAATGCTTCCTGTTTGCGTGGAAAATATATATATACCTAAGGCTTTTTAAGAGAAATGTACCCAAGAACTGTTTTTTGAGCCGGGAGTGCTGTACTGAACCTCTGGGGCAAATGTTTGCATTGAGTTGTTGAAAGAGACTGAGACTGGCAACACCACCCTGCCCTTGGCTAATGAGCCTTCCCCGAGAGAATATCAAGTGCAATTACCTTTCAGAGAATAACAACATACCAAAGAACCATGGACCTTGCAGAGAAAAATGAAATTCACATTCGTAGGTAGAACCTGCTATGAATCAGCATTAATTATCCAATAGAGGGAACGGAGTTGCAATGAGTCTCAGTTCCCAACTCACACCACAGATCACAGCAAACGTGAGCTACTTATAGAAAAAACATTTGCAAAGTTCATCTTGCCCTAACCCCCCTCCTTTCCGTGTACATTCCTGCACTTGGGGGCTGAGCTTCTGGGACAACTTTCTCGACCCACGGTTTGGAGGTGACTGAGAGGCAATAAAAGAGGGCTGATAACAGCGAGTGAGGCTCCCAAACATCAGCAGTACAGTGAGGCTGAGGCAGAGATTCATTCGAGGTTTCACAGGTGCCGACGTGGCCGAGGACACCAGGCCCCTTTCAGCAGTGCTCGAGGAGGTCGGGCTGCGGAGCGGCCGCCTGCCTTTGGCCGCCGAGACGGGGAACCGTGCCTCCATGGCTGGTTGTCCCAGCAAAGACCAAACAGGGAAACTGTCCCGACAGACGGGCTTTTGGCTGTGCACATTCCTAGCAAGAAGACCAAGGGAGAAGGCGGGAAGGCCATGTATTTCGGGTTGAGCTAGTGGTAAAACACGCGGAATTGCCNGGAAACCCCGCCGCAAAATCTTCGGACGTGAAAACGGCGCGGAGCGGGGCCGGCTGCTTTGCTGAAAGCAGGCACACGTATATTAAGTTTGTCAGGGATCATAAAATGCGAATTGATTATTCAAACAGCCATTGATTATAAAAGAATGCTTACTGCAGCAATGGGAAAGGTTAAAAGGAAATTGACCCTCTGCGTACGTGACATAAAGTCATTAGGTAAATGAGATATTCATACGGGGTGTAATCAAGGTCATGCTAATTTTATTTGCGGTATTCGACTCAAATCTCGAGCTTCGTTTGGGGACAGCAAATTGTCCCCAAGGGAAATGAACCGCCCGATAAACCAGAGGTGCCGTAAAAAAAAAAAAAAAAAAAAAAAAAAAAAAACGAGCTGGGAGGAA
>VXBB01004568.1:2326-18020 GCA_013399915.1 Illadopsis cleaveri
TGGCAGTGACTGGCAGGGCAGGAAAGTTACATGACAAAGGGGGCGGGGACTTAACCAAGGCGAGAAGGGAGAACCAATCAGGGGATGTCTCTGGGTAGGGACAGAGGAGAGGCTCATAACATGTAACAAATAGTTACTAAAAATAAACTGATAAAGGGAAGCAAGCAATATGGTTTACAGAGAACAAGGTACAGAGAACAAAGTGGAAGCCATTTTGTGCATACAGTAAAACTTATAAAAATGAACCACCACAGGAACCATCTTCTTAGTTCATTTTATATTATTCTACTAGACTGGGATATTCCTATTGTTCCAAACGCAGTCAAACTAAGAACGTTTCATCTGTCTGTGTGTGATCTTGCTACGGGACTATTAAGTGTTTAATACATCAAAATTTATTTTGCTATACTGCAAGCTGAGATAACTTGCTTTCTAAGTATTTATTAAATATTAGTGAAGCAGTAATAAAAAGGTTGCATGGTCTGTAACTTCAAAATTAGCTTTTGAGGGAATATTGGAGTTGAATCCTGATATGCAGAACATAGTATTTGGTCTTCTGTGAAGTTCTTCCATTTAAAAATTTGTGACAGGATGACAACAATATCCTTTGGGTAATCAAACAAAGGTCTTTTTCCACTTTCCTAGAAAACCTGAGAAAAGATCAAGTTGTGTATTACTGACTTTTACATTTTTCTCTGACCCCTTTTTCAGTCATATTAATGCTTTTTCACAACTCTTCCTGCAAGAAAAATATCCTGAATTTTTTTTTTTTTTATTTTTTTTTTTAATTTTTTTTACTGGGAACCTTACCTCACTGATTTTCATCTTTCAAGTTTCAGTGCTGCAAACACTTGTTTTGAAAAACAACAATTCAGCAAAATATTGATTTATTATCAACTTCCTACTTATTCCTTAGCTTTAATTTAGTAGCCATAAATACCTTTGAGTGGTCTACTTATGGTTGATAACACAGAGCATGCATTAGAAGTGTACTTTGCTGGTCCAAAAGGTATGCATTTGTATGACTGGAAACACAGACAACAGACAATGACAGAAAGCCAGTTCTGGTACAGCCATGGTGTGATGACTTTTGCAATGTGTTATCATCGATGGAATATCCAAAGACCCTTCAAACAGAGATACCATTAGTGCAAAATGGACTGGAATATGTAACCAGTCATTAACTGTGTTGCTAATAATAAGAAATTAGAAATTAGATCAAAACAGAGGGAGAGAGGACCACACCAAGCTCAAGAAAGATTTAGGTATGGCTGAACCAGCTTCTCAGGGATTATTCAACTTCTATGACAGCAATGATTTAATCACATATTTGTTCATCAGTGTGGGAAGGTACTTGCAGGTTCAACTCACTTCCTGCTCTGTACAGAAGTGTTTTCTCTATTTTTTCAAAAAGTGAGTTAATCCACATCACATTTTTGTTGGCAAAATGATGTGAATTAAGGTCACTGCTTTGACTTTCAATTCTTAATATGATCCTTGTGCAACTTAAAAAGACTTCTTAATTTCATGGTGAAATTCCTTGGGATAAAAATTTCTATAAAGAGTGAGTCTTTAAAGGGGAAGTTGTGGACATCTTCACAATGCAGATTCTGTTCTCTTTCCAGTTTTTATGTTCAATAACTCTAAACTGAAAGTCAAACCTTTATATTTACATCAGTAGAATCACATAGGCTTTAAAGGAATGGAGGCAGATTCAGAATTTTGCCCACAAATCATCCTCTTTATTTTATACACTAAGAAATACAAGACAGAAATTGAAAACTAAATATGAATGTCTAAAAGTATCTTTTTGCCCAATGTGGTCCGCTTGACTTTGGTGGCATTAATTTTCTTTTACTCATCATTTCACTAATCCTCCTGCTATCTTTTTAGAGGGCTAAAAAAAAAAAATCATCATATATAGGGTGATATAGGATCTTATCATTGCAAGCCGGGGAAAAATTTACTGAGGATTTTACAGAAAGTAATTTATTTACTAGAGCTTACATTTTTCATTTTTCAAATGTTAACATCCACCAATTTTTTAACTAAGGCATTTTTTTCTCTAGAGTAAGCAAAATAATAGATTATATTGAGCAGTAGCATAAAAAGAACACCTGTGCAGTAATGAGATAACAGAAGATTTCCCAAATGAATATAGAAAAGGAACATATTGCCTAACTAACCTCTTTACCTTTTTGAAATACTTAAGAAATTATGACAATGGTAGCTGAATGCATTTGCTGGGACTTTCTTAGTCCTTTGGTAAATTATAGGGATATGTTTTATTTTCCTTTGGCAGTCATTGTAAAAGAAATCAAAAGATGAAAAACCTAAATATTATTTTGAAAAATATCATATAAAAATGTTTTTGATATAAATGGGAAACCGCGCTGCTCATGTCCTACCATCAGATCATGGAGTGGTACATAGATGGAAAGGATATACCAAACACATGATAGAAAATCACTGCTTAAACTCTCTAGTTGCACAAACATTTCTTGGCAGTCAACAACTTGTTGAATTTTCTAATAATTTAGAACTTTGAAAAAGTGGTTAATGAAGCCTGCAAACATGAAAAGGAGTTCAGGTAGACAAGACAACTCTATAATCAGCTTCGCACATTGCAAATGAAGTCTAACATTGAAGGACTTAAGGTATCACCCATACAATTTCAAAATCTAGTAAGAAGAAAATGAAGGAATGCAGTAGGTTTTCCAGTTCTTCTGTAAATTAAAATGGATGGTAAGACTAAGCCTAAAAATTGTACAGGGTGCTATGCGGAAATTGATAAAGAACATTCTAGAATATAAAATAGGGAATATCTTGCTATTTTTCAATCACAAAAAATCCACTTATTAGAGGAAGATAGGCAAGTGCTTTAGCATAAATTTTATGGTATTTCTCATTGTATTGAGTCTTCAGAACTATTATGCCACGTGGCTCTAAATTTCAGGAATCTAGGATTAAATAGGACCTTTAAGAAGGTAAATGATTTTTAAACTTCAGCACAGATTTTTTTTTTTAAAACAGCAATATGAAACTGAAACAGGCAGATCACTAAGCAATTGTGCTTTCTTCCTTTTGGTTGGAAGCCATGCAAGACTGGAAGATTCCAAATGATAATGCCACATTATCATACTCTGCTACTTATGTTCCCATGTCAGGAACAAAACTATGAGGTCTCTCTTGCCAAAGGTCCCTTGATTGTCATAGAAAGTTGGGATTTTATCAACGATGAATTTTTGTTCATTTTGTGAATGTTTCTAAAGAGAAGTCAGCTCTTAAATTCTGGGTTTGAAAACATAAATTATTCCACTGTAGTAACTCATACATCAAATGCGACCCTGTGACATCATGGATCTACCCATTCGTTATTTTCCTGTTCTCTTTGATTGCCTTCTAGAGAACTGAATTGCAAGATTTGACTCACAGGGCATTGTTTATCCTCTGTATTTGCTGAACGTACAAAATATATTCCCACAGCATACTGACTGATGAATTAAACTCTTAATAATTAAATTTAAAAAATAATTAAACCTTTATATGTTACATGAATCTACATTGTCACAATATTTACTATATTGATTTTTCTGAATGCCAGTGAGAGCTGTGTTGTGTGCTTCCAAAATACATCTTTAACTTAATTTAAAAATCACATTAAAAATTAATATTTGCACACTCCCAAAGATTGTGGACTAAATAATTCCTAAAATTAGTTATCTATAATAAATTTAAGATTTCCACAAGGAAGACCTTATTGACATCAAATAAAAATATTTTTAGTTTGTTGAATGTAGGGCGTCAGTACCAAGAGCAATGGAGTTTCCACATTTAACATCTCTGAAATGTCAGTACATTGGAAATGGAATAGGCAAATGTTGCAACACTGAGACCTTCTTAATTCAGCAGAAAATGAAGATGATTCATGATTTTTGCTGGACTTGTGCCACACAGACAGTAAATTAAATCATACCTGAAGAGAGGAAGAATAGCTCAACTTTCTTGATAGTCTCCTTTGTCTGCATATAAAAAGATTATTTATTATATAAATCTGAAATAGTTTTCAGGTGACATACAGAATAGAAAAACTAAGTTCTTTGTGAGGGAAAACATGAAGTTCTGCAGCTGCTGCAGTTTGAGACCAGAAAGGGATTATTCTCCTAGAAAGAAACCTTAAGAAGGCACAGTCTATCAAGTTGTATTTTAATTAAAGCAAAATGGGTAGAAACATTAGTTTTGTTTTCTGTTTCGATAAAAATACCAGAATTGCTTTATAGTAACTAGGCTATTTAAGTTCATTTTCAGTCTCAGGAGGTTCAAATGAAATCTCTAAAATCTAAAAATCATGGCAATGAAAGATGATCCTTCTGGCTCTCTGAAATGTTTTCACCAAAATTACTCTACCACCACTCAGAGTATCTGAGATTTTAAGCAAAGATTTCACAAGAGAAATTAACGAATGTGATTCTTGTTATGCTTTAGGAAAAACTGCATATATCCTACTTCTGTACACCTGCAGACTGGACTGAGATAATAGTTTACAGTTTTTAATTAAGTGATTTGAAAACATCATAGACTTTTAAAAAACTTGTTACTTTTAAAATTGCTTTCAGTGCAAGAAACCATCTTCCACAAATCTGTGACCTTTTAGGTCAAGTAGAATTATTCTTGCAAATTATCTCTGTGTGTGTGTATGCATACATATGTACACACATATGTAGGTATGCATATAAATGTGAACGTATGTCTGCATACTCATTCACATACATATATATATAATTATATAATTATATAAACATCTCACCTGTAACAACTACTTGCCTTGCCTGATCCTCTTTAAACCTCTTGGAAGAAGTTCCTGACCAACAGATGAGTAGATTGCTATGGCCTCCTTTGTGAAAGATGAAAAACATAAAATCTCAATATGGGTCACCAGAAGTCAGAAAAGGAATAGCTCTGAGGAGCCTTGCTCTATCTAATAAAGAGAAAACACTAGCTTTGAGGCAGACATAAAAGGATTCTACATTCTTTAATATATGCTAGAGCTGAACACCATGAGGCAATGCTATACTGGCTGCTTTACTTGTGATCAAATAGATTCAGCAATGTGAAATGGGTAGAATATAAACCTCAGGGAGATCTGCAATTTTTTCCTCCCAAATGAAAATTATCAGGATAAATTAAAACTTTATATAGAAAACAACAAACACCTAAGAAAAAAGTTTTGGGTTAAAATTTCCAATTTTGAGTTTTCCATTAAAATGGTGTTACTGGCAAAACCAAAAGAAGAGTTGAAAAATAATCCCTTTCAGAATTGGAATGGATTATGTCCTTTACTGGAACTGAAATGTCTTCTGGCAGAAGAAGATAGAACTCTGCCTCAGCTAATCATCACAAAAAAGGGATATTTAATCTTTCAGTAATCAAACATTTAGGAAGTCTTATCAAAAAAAATGTAACCTCAAAATCAACAAGCATTCTTTGGTTACCTGTTGATTTCCTGTCTTGTAGAAGAGCTGGTTGAATAATAGATTTTTCATTGGAAAATTGAAAACAAAAAAATGATAACTTTATACCAAACAAAGTGTCTCCATTGAGATGAAATTAATATATTGCAGTACAATAAAAAGTTTTTCCATATCTACATACATATATAAAGACAATATGTTGGATAAGTTAATATGATTTTGTAGCAGCAACATAAATTTAAAATGTTATATAGTAAATATTATATAGATTTTATCTAAAATATTCCTTTTATATTTTTAGTTTTGAATTTTCTTTATTTTCTGAACATTTTAGTTTTTAAAAACTGAGGCTGAGGTTATCTCAGCAGTATTTACAAAAAAGTAATTATTTACTGTTTTTTCTAGCTGCCTAAAAGGTTCAGTATATATATTTCTTTCCCTTGTATGAGGATAATTATTATGTGGTATGATGGAAATTTTTTTTATTCCCAGCAAACTGTTAGTTGTGATCAAAAATATCCTATCACTAATGCATAACACAGCTTCAATTTTACTATGGCCAAAAAGAATTGCACATTATTCTTGTAAACTACAAAGATTTGAAGGGGTTATTGTACCAGCTGAACTTGGCGTCTTGTTCATCAGCTACAGCAGATGCTCCATTCTAATGTGAATATTATGGTCCTCCTGAAAACGATTTTTATAATTGTAAGAAACATTTAGAACATGAAAGGAAGATGCTGCATTTTTTGAGTTGTGGAGACCAAAACTGGACACAGTATTCCAAGTGCTACCTGACCAGTGATGGATAGGGTGGGCATTCACCTCCCTCTCTCTGCTAGTAATGCCCCTGTGAATGCTAGCCAATATCCAAATTGCCTTTGTGTCTGCAGTGGTACACTGCTGAATTTTGTTCAGCTTGTTGTTGTCTACCAGGCCTCACAGGTCACTTTGCCACAGCTGTTCTCCAGCTACACAGATATGTTCCTAACCCATACTGGCTGCCCACTCTTCCAGTCTATCCAGGTCTCTCTTTAAGATGGTTCTCCCTTTCTGACATTCTCATCATCAGGTGGCGACTTTGTGTTGTCAGCAAACTTGGTGACATTACTTTGACCAAGAATCACAGAATCACAGAATGTATAAGGTTGGAAGGAATCACTGGAGGTCATCAAGTCCAGCCTCCCTGCTCAGACAGGGTCCCTAAAGCATGTTACTCAATTTTTGTCCAGATGTTTTTTTAATATCTCCAAAGAAGAAATCTACATAACCTCTCTGGGAAACCAGTTCAAGGGCTCAGTCACCTGCGCAGTAAAGTTATTTTTCATATTCAGGTGAAACTTCCTTTGCATAAGTTCCTGTCTGCTGCCTCTCACCCATTGTTCAGCTCCACTGAGAAGGTAGATGCTATGGGTTGAGATAACAATTTACCGAAAGCAAAGAGCAGTGGAATAAAAACCACACAGTAACAATATTAATAACAAAAGTATACAGAAGAGAAGGAGCTGTGTTCTCATCTGTGGCTGCCACTTTCAGAGCCATGTCTCAGAGGAACAGGAAGGGACGGTGACAGTGGCAGAGGGACAGAGACTTCAGCCTTGATTCTGAGAGTCTGCAGCACTACCACAGCTGGCAACTGCCCAGAGGGAGAGAGGGAACAAACTGCTGCACTTCCAGTGTGTACTCACCCTTTTCCCTGAAACCATGGCCCCCAGCAATGAAGCCACTGGTATAGATTGGCAACCTGGCCATTCCCACACTGTTCTAAGCTCTGCCCTCTATCTGCAGCCTGGACACCAAGCCCAGAAAATTCTAAACAAATATCAAAACAAATTCTGAACAAATATTGAATTTTCACAAGCATCTGGACAGATTTTCCAGAGGAAAAGAAAAGTTAATATTATCTCAACTTTTTTTTTTTTTTTAAATTTGTGCAAATATAATCAGACTGTGCGACTTTGTTACTGAATAAATAGAAGCAAAAGAGACAGCCATTCTTAATTCTACTAGTGAAAAAAATCTCTTTGATGGTCAATAACATATATCCATAAATGTATTGAGGCACTTTCTTTGATCTTGCGATGAGGTGCAGATTCTTGTCACTGCTGTGAAGAAGATTTCCTTTCATCACTTTGGATATCTCAAAGTAGTCCTCCTACCCTGGTAGACCATAATAAGTCTTATTCAGGATTTTGTCAGCTATTAAAGTTTCAAGAACAGATGCAATATGTTCAGAGCACTAAGGAAAATACAAGCAACATAATCTATTCACCAGGTTTTACCCCGATGTTCTTCAGTTAGCAATAAATTTTAAAACATCAGCTAAAATTTTTGCAATTCCTTACAAAGTCAATACAATTACAATTGTAATCAATAACTGTAGATTTCCTGGAAGCTCACTCCAGTTTTGTTTTTTTTTTTTCTATTCACGTACCTATCAATCCAGCATACTGCTGATTCTGAAGGATTGTTTACTAGTTTCAGAGCAGTGACTTCTTGCTTTAATAATCCCTTGGAATCAAAATAGGTTTTTCTCAGGGTCCTCATGTGTGACCCTTTTAAACATTTATACACTGTAATCCAATCCTTTTTCATCCTTGAAAAGAAGAAGTGAGAGCATATTCAGTGTTTGAAGTCTTTTCTAATAGAACTCCTAATCCCCAGATAAATCTTGTGACACACACACTCCCGCCAACAGTTTCTGTCCGAGGTTGCAAACAATATGCCAGAGCTGAGCCTCTGTAAGCTGCGTAATTGAACCATTACATGTCTTAAAACCCAACTATCCCATCTGCTTATGTTGAAGTCCTGAAGTCCTTGCTATACTGCTTTGAGGAATCTTTATATAAGCACTATCAAAGATACCATTACTGTAATCTTACATGACTGTAGTTTAAGGAATAACAAAAACTGTTTGTTATTGCATCTTGAATATCAAATATACCAAATTTGGATTTGGAGCTTGGAATTATAGAGCAATGAATAAAAAGAAGAGTGTAGGACATGGCAGAAAATGTAGGAAAATGTTCTTAATTATATCCCAGAGTGAAGAAGAAGAGATCTTTGTCATCAGCACCCATTAACCTTCTTTAAAGTACTTAGGATGCTGATGACTCAATACAACCTTCCCCCAGCTGGCAGCCATCAATCCTGGAACCCAGTGGAACCATGGAAAGGAACAGAATGCCTGTATAATAGTCTAATGGTGATTTCATCTGGACCCTTTATGTAGTAGTATTATTTTCATCTTTTTCTCTAGTAATTACATCTGATCTGAAAAGAATTTTTTGATTAGACTATTTGGGTTAGATTGTAATAAATGATTATATTTCTATATAAGGTGTATTCCTGTAGCCTACATAAAATGTCTATTTTAAGACCAACAAATGGTGGGGATTTAGGCAAGATGAGATGTAGTCTGGATACAAAAAGAACAAAGAGCCACAGGGATTCAGACTAGAAATCTCTGATAAACCTACATACCTGGAAACCTTTCAAAGAGGAATAGAACACTTCCCAACAGCCTAAATTATGTAACAGCTTTTCTTCATGCTTCCTCCACTGTATATATGGTGTGAATTCTGTGTGGCGTTATTGATTAGATCATTGCTTTTGTATTTAAAACAATGCTAAAAACCCAAGCACAAACAAAAAAAGCCTATTTTAAGGTCAAAGGCCATAATTCTTACACATTTTGGACTAGGGTTTTTTTATATTAATCATTATAATTCAATTTAACAGTGTGACAAGTTCAAGAGTTGCTGAAGTAGTCAGAAAGTTTAATAAGTGTATTTATTCCTTTTGCATTCTCTGCATTCCTGGTCTACTCTTTCACACACTGTTTGCAGTTTCAATGAAAAACTGAAACACTGGAAAACAGATTAAAAGCAAATAAAATGTACTCTCTTTAACTGCCCCATGATATTATAATTCAATGGCAACATGTACCATGAGTCTGAAAAGCACAGACTATTGTCTGTTGGAGTTATGCATGTGGGGCAGAGAGCTACATTCACGCTGAAAAAAAAGCTAAATTGTTGAAGAATACTGTCACCAAAATCTTCATCCTGATACAGACAGCAATACAGAGAACTGATTTCCTCTTTCCAAAACTGAGTTGCACTCAGCTGCTCAAAATGAATTAATTTTGTTGTTCCTAAATCAAGCCAACATGCCCAAAGTCTAATATATATTTATTGAAGTTCTCAAGTGAAACCATTCAAAGGCAATGGCTACCTTAAAAACATTAGATAATGGGAATGAGCTCACTGAAGAACACAAACATATATTGCAAATCTGTTCTTAGGGCAGATTCTACAACACTGAAGTTCAGCCAGCTGAAGGGGATAAACTTACCTGGATTAAGTGAGGCCCTATTCAGGCAATCCACTGGGCTAGCCCTGAGAGCCTTGAGATTTACATCCTCTTAGTAGAGGCAAACTGAAAACTGCTCCGGTTCACAACCTAAGTCGTTGAGAGCTGTATTTCAGTTTAGTCTAATAAAGACTTTGATGTTCTGTATCTGCATGTAGACACAACTACTCACCCCATTCCCACAGGGTAAATGCAGTATAAACTAGGGCATTTTATGGCATTATAAAATAATTTTACCAAAATAAACCCAAATAGAGTAGCATCATAATTTTTAATGAATTTAACACTATTTACATGTAGAAAAGTATAAATTATTTGCAATGTAAGAGAACAGGGATCCAAAAAGTAAACCACTACAAAAAATAATGGTTTTTTATAATTTTTTGGAAAATAGAAACATTGATTATAAATTTTAGTGATTTGCACTTTTGTCTTCCTAATACATGATTTGTAACACTTCATATGAAGAGCATTAGAAATATCTAGACCTCTCCTTCCTTTTAAGAAATATGCGTTCTACTTCCAAAACCTAAATGGAAAGACCTAGGTGATTCAGTTTGCATAGCAGTGCTATTACTCATTAGTCTTTATGGGAAAGTTTGAGCCTGAACAGAATATTTAGGTAGCAGAGTTGTACACTGCAGTTCCACTTCATTTCAAAAACAATCAACTATAAATATCTTTTATTTCTAGTCCATGTTTTTGAATAAATTATGGCTGTAAAACTTGAAAATAGTATTCATTAATAATGACACCTCTTCATGTTTGTTGATATTGGATAATATATAATTTATATTGGATAACATATAATTCAATAATCTAAGAATTCCATGAAACCAACAAAAAACCCTCCAACCCTACATTGAAATTTCCTAAGCTGCCACAAATTTCTTGTGGTATTGGCAAGCATTTATGAGAAACCATGGAAGTGGAAACGAGAGGCAACATATTCCTACTGGAGCCCTGACTAGAAAGAAGGGTTTCCTGCTAAGAACCTATCCATTTGTATTAATTAGTTTCTTGCCCAAGGAAGACAAATTCTTCATTTCCATGACTGTTGAAGTTTACTAAATGAAAAAGGGAACAATTAAATGAGGAATTTTCCTCAGAGTATTCCTAAAACTAAAAAAATAACAATAAAATGTTCGTATTTTATGACAGCTTGTGAATGCCCTCTGATGCCCTGTCTGCAGTTCTACTTCACGATACTCCTATAAATGAAGGAATTATAGTAAACTTCCCTCCTCATGGGCCAGATAACTTTCCCGAGGTGAAAATTCAAAAACAGTATCTGTCAGCTATGTCTTTTGGGAGAATAACCAACTGGGTTTTTTGTCTTTGTGGGGCAATCAGCAGTTATATGGTTTCACAGTTCAACATGTGAAAGTACGAGATTCTGCACCTGGAACGGGGCAGCCCTGATTGTGTTTATAGTCCAGAGAATGAGAGGAGAGCAGCACTGTGGAAAGGGACCTGGGAGTCATGATTGATGGCAAGTTGAACATGAGTCAGCAGTGCCCTGGCAGCCAGGAGGGCCAACCCTGTCCTGGGGTGCACGAGGCACATCATCATCAGCTGGGTAAGGGAGGGGATTGTCCTGCTCTGCTCTGCACTGAGATGGCCTCACCTCAAGTCCTAGAGCCATTTTGGGCACCACAATATAAAAAAAATTCAACCATTAGAGAGTGTCCATAAGAGGGCAACAAAGATGGTGAAGTGTCTGCAGGGGGAGCCAAATGAGGGGTGCTGAGGTCACTTGGTCTGATCAGGCTGGAGGAGACTGAGGGGGACCTCGTTGTAGTTTTCAACATCATCACAGGGGGAGGCAGAGGGAGAAGTACAGATCTCTTCACTCTTGTGACCAGTGACAGGACTCCAGGAAATAGCACAAAGATCAGCCAGAGGAAGTTTAGGTTGGATATCAGGAAAAGGGTTTCCACTGGTGTTGCATATAGGGGAGTGTTGCCCGGAAGTCTGTGTCACTCTGCTTTGTGACACACCAGAGGGTGGCTGAGCAGGGAACAGGCTCCCTGGGGAAGTGGTTACGGCACCAAGCCTGCGTGAATTCAAGGAGCATTTAGAGAATGCTCGCAGGAACAAGATGGGCTCCTTGGGGTGTCCTGTGCAGGACTTGGAGTTGGACTTGATGATCCTGATGAGTCTCTTCCAACTCAACATATTCTATGATTCTATGATTAATCACATCCCAGTATAACTGACTTAACAAAGACTTAATAATCAGAGGATTTTATTTTCTAAATATTTTTCCCAATATGCTACAGATTCAGGTTATTTTCTTTCAGACAAGGTTACCAGGTTTTCTAAATCCTGTATACACTTATTAGGCTGGCTGAACCTCAATCTTTGTCTATAAAGAATAAGGACTTCTGATTACTCTTCTGGCAATCTCCTTTTGTGCTCCCCATACTCTCAGTCTCTGAATTAAGCCATGCCTTTTGATGTTTTTGATGTAATTTCCGAAAGAAAAATTAAAAAAAGGAAATTCAGGAAATCAAATTATGCAGCACAATATTTTGAAGCTTAATAAAGAAACCAAAATCTACTAAAAAGTCATTCAAGCTATAATAGCCTTTATCTCAGTTAGAAATATTTCTCTCTCCTTTCTTTAAACTTTGATAGTGCCTTAGATTGTGTTGTTTGCCTTGAACAGAATTCAAAAATGGATTTCCTGGATACTCAAATTCTTTATAAAATAAAAGTTGTGTGCCTATGTGATGGCGAGAGAATCTCAAAAGCAAAAGAACCATATTTAATTTGTTCTCTCTTGCAGAGAGAATATTATATCTTGATAAATAAATTGTCATTGTTTATGATAAAGCTACCCAAGAAGGAAAGTGTAAAATAAATTTTAAATGAACCAATATTTAAAAAATTTAAGCCAGGGATCCATTCTATACTAGTTACAATCAGCAAAGACTTTTTTTTTACCTCTACCCTTTAGCTGGGAGGTTGATAAGACGAAGTAAGGGGTATATTCTAGGCTTTTGATGCCTTCTATTTTCTACACAGTTACTAATTTGGGCTTTCATTAACCTTACGGTTCACAAAATCAGCAATGCAGTAGCAGTTCTTTCACGTATTTCAAAGGCTCACTTCTCCTTACGTGCCTGCCAAGGTACCCATTCTATATCTAATTCCATTGCCCTCAGTCAATTTTTAGAATGAAAAAGGAAAATAATATCATTCTCTAAATGCATGGATAGATACTTGTATACAGAGTGTATGTAAAATTCTGCAGGAAGTTAGCTTTCCTTGTGTGCACAGTGAATCCAGGACTCACAAGTGGTGTGAACTTTCTTGCCAGAAAAGTTAGTCCATGAACTTGCCCTGAAACCATGAGATGTTACAACAAATAAGACCTTAAGTCATTCATTTGTTGAACTGAATGCTCCAGGAATGCAGTTGTACCTTGTGTGTTGGCCAACTACATATGCAGAGATTCACAGCATTGCTTTAGATTGCTTCAGTCCAAAATTTCATGCTGAGAAAACTGCCTAGCGGTCACATGACTTAGGAATATAAATTGACTACTGCTTTTGAACACAAAGTTCTCTCTCTACTTGTCATCTTGCCTCTGATTCAGTACAAAATACAAATTATATGATCAATTAAATAAAATTAAATGGCTAAAAAAAAGCTTTTTAAGGAAAACCCATGCAGTAATATTATATGTCAGTACTTTTTGTTGTTAATTTTCTTTTTAACTTGCAAGATTCATGAGGTAGAAGAGACAGGACACTGTTCAGCCCAAATGGGTGATAGAATAATATCACAAAAGTAAGGGATTGTAATAAACTTGGCATTCAGAGAAAGAAGAAAACAACATGGTGATTTTGCAACATGTCAGCTTAGACAGGCAGACTTCAACAGGCAGACAGATTTTAGCTCCTATGTTCATATATTTGTATATTATTATTATTATTTTAATAGGATGCACCTCTAAGCAGAACACCACTGAATTCTGGGAGCAGGAACTGCATCTTTGCAGTCCTTCCTGAAACTGCCACATTCGATTATAGATTTTTTGTCATAGTTTTCTGAATTTCTCAAGTATCTCTCCTCCCTTGTACACAAGGGAATTGAAACACAGAGTTTTGGATATCTCTCTGAAATTCACATTCTAGCCCCAATTCTTCATTTCTCTGTTTCCATTTTTTATCTCCATGCATGGAGTACGGCAGTAGGAAATATATTGTTCGCAAAGCCATGGGAGGTGTGTGAGTGGGAGAGGGTGGGGTTTAGTTTCATGTCCAGGCCTTTGAAAATATTTGCTCATATTCAATTTCTTACATCCGCTCCTATTCTCGCCAGATTTTGTATTTAAACACCATGGTCACACTGATTCTCTGCTGCAAGTGTTGCTATTATCAGCTCTGGACTGATGAGAGAGGAGGGCATTTTTTGACTCCTATTTATAAACATAGAGCTTTCATAGCAGCAGTTTTCTCCTGACTTTTGAACTCTGAGATGCAGGGAGCCAAAGAGAATCAGCAGTGCTCAAGCAAGCTGAATAACATGTGCTTTTGACTTCTGTGGTTCAGTGACATGATGCAAGAAGACAAGACATCAGGGGTGTAATCACCACTGTTTTTTGACAGCCTGAAAAATGCCTGAAATTACTGTAAACAGAGCACATCTTCAACTGGCATGTGACAGAGTCTTTCCATTAAAGTTTACATAATACTGCTCATTTATACAAGCTGATAATAAGACTAAAACATGCATTTCATTTTTTTCTTTCCTGTCAAGTACAAGAAGTTACAAAGAACCTGAAAAAAATGTTACCTCTGTGTGAGTAAGGAAAGCAAAGGCATAAGTTTTGTCTTATTTTATATCCTGGCTTTCACTTGAGTGGATACGAAATTTTAAATTTACAACTGCATATCTACATTTCTAGGCTAGGAACTCACTCACACATGGTACACAGAGTGATTCTTGAGGCTCTCATGTATATGGCCAGGAGTTGATTATATTTGTGGATCTCTTCCAACTCAAGATTTTCTGTAATTCTATGATTTACAAACAGGTGATAGACTTTGTCTGCAAAAAACACATGGAGTACAAATAGAACAAAATTACCATTAGATGTTGTGGGGATTTTTAGGGGTAAATAAAGCCAGAATTATTTAACATTATGACCTGCATCTCCTCGGAAGTGAGACTTATGCAACCTTGCTCTAAAATGGCTGAATCAGATGTTTCAAAGAGAGAAGGGAAGCCATGTTTAAATTATGAGAAAAATTAATTTGGAAAGAAGTATATTAAAAGACTTTTAATGTAAATTTATCAGTATGTTGCCCAGGATGCCCAGAATGATAAAGATAGTCTCTAATTGTTATGCCATGAACTATTGAGTACTGTCTTCAGTTCTGGGGCCCCCAGTGTGAGAAAGACGTGGACGCGTTTGAGTGGGACCAGAGGAGGCCATGAAGCGGATCAGGGACTGGAGCATTTCATCTTTGAGGACAGGCTGAGAGTTGGGGGTGTTTAGATTAGAGAAGGTTTCCAGGAGACCTCATGGCGGTCTTCCAGTACTTAAAGGTGGCCTACAGGAAAGATGGGGAGGGAAGGTTTTGAGATTTTACAAATTGTGTTGTATTTATGACTGCTAATAGTTATACTCAATTGTACTAAAAAGTTTCAGGTTCCAAGCATTTAAAATAATTATATAGCTAATTATATGGATTCAAGACTAAGTTTTTTGTCTAATTAATGGTTGCCTAGTTAATGACACATTATAAATTATTGTATAAACTTCTGGGAAGGTTTGTCAGGTTAAAGGGGTTGAGAAGGCTTTTTTTTGCGAATTCATGTTTATCAGGTCAAGG
>VXBB01004568.1:18388-29463 GCA_013399915.1 Illadopsis cleaveri
ATTACTCTTGCTTTGATTATTTGTTTTTATTGCATGGCAGAAAAAGGCCATTTTTGCAGCAGCTGCAGCAGCAGTCTGGTATACTACTTTTGATTAATAAAAGTAGCAATCTAAATTTTCTATCACTTAAAGCTATCAGTTGTTAACAGTTAACAGTTATCAGTTGATAGCAGTTGTTTCTTCATGAGACAATATTTTAACAAATCTTTAATCTCAGTGGAATTAAGTTTCTAAATTGGTTACGCTATTGTGTCTTAATAGAGGAAATCTTCTAAGCCAAGGTAAACTGGTAAAATGTAACACTCAGGAAAGAAATCTTTGACTGGGGTAATATTTTAATTTTCTCTATAGAAGGAACAAATTTGTGTGTCACTATTTGATGATACTTTTACTGTGAGAATCAGTGTTTCTGATTTTTCTAGTGCACCTATATATATCTAATACTCTACTTATGACCAAGAACAGTTTTTGGTGAATAGTCTAAAAGGAGTCAAAATACATTTCTTGACATTCTTTGGGTTGTATGACTTACACTTATTCACTTTGAAAAATTAAGTGTCTGATCCATTCACAGTCGGATTTTCAATCCCAGTTTCTGAAGCCTGTTTACTAATTCATTGACTGCAGAGTCTTTTTTTCTTAGATGCCAAAACAATTCTGAAAATTTTCTGGCTTGTTAAATTGGCTTTTGGATAATTGTATCCATACATTGGTACATATAGCACTGTGTCTTACCCCTAGATATGTAGATTATATTGGAAGCAATGAAAGAATTTTTTCAGTTTACTCCTAAGTAATGGCACCAGTTCTTTGGTTAAAATCTTGCCTATAGATTTAATCTTGCATTTGATTAAAATCTTGCTACTTGTTCATGTACTTTCTCACTCAAAGAGCAATCTATTTAAAGTACTTTTTAACTGTCTTGAAAAGTTTTAGTATGAAGTTTAAACTACAGGAAATATGAAGACAGAAACCCCTAATGGCTTGTATTGTTCTAGCAGCTGCTTGTAATGATGCTTGTAGTCAAGAAGATGAAAATCAAATTCTTCAGAGGAATCATTTAAATTTTAATGTTTAAAATGTAAAATTTGAGTCCATCCTCCATTTCCTCTTTTATTTCTTCAGTCTAATATTAATCTTGACTTGAAGCAATGTTAGAAAAAACAAGTCTTGAATATTATATAATTAAAGTATCATGCACTAATCAACAGAAAATTAAAATCTAAAGCAATTGAAGATTTCCTGGACTATATACTGCACAGTGTTAGTGTTAGTGTTCATTTTAGTCTCTTGTTACGTGAATGAAATGTTATTGACTCTTTCTACAGAGTATGTAGAAAGACCAGAAAAACTGAGTAGGTTTCATCAAATAGCAGAAGAAAACAAAAGAAACAACAAATACATGGGCAATTTTCAGATTAGCATATAAAAAGATTAAATGCAGGTCTTCAATTTAGCACTTACTTCAGCCTGTGCATTCATAGAAAAACTGTTAGCTTGGGGTTTTTTGTTTCTGTGAAAAGGCTTTCACTGTAAAATAGTGAAGTCGAGTAAGAAATAAACCAAAATATTTTTCTCATAATGAAAGTGATTCTTCTCCTTGATTTTCAGTAACATGTATTTTTGGGTGATCATAGCATTTAGAGGAGTTAATGTGTCTCAGGACTGTTTTCTTATGGGTGAAAAAAAATAGATGCCTTAAAAAAACCGGCAAAAGGACAAATAAAAGTGTGATAGGGAAAACAGATATAATAGTCGATGAGAGATAAGACTTTGTACTCATACAAAGAGTCATAAGTAAAAATAAAGTAGTTATGCTCTAAGATCAGCAAACACTCTTTTGAAATATTTTCTTAGATGTCTGCCAAGGGAAATGAGATACTTCATTCCCAGATGAAATTGCAGTTGGCAGAAGGTTGTATTTGCCAAATAAACTTCTCGGCTTCTGTGATTAAATACTGGCTCCTTAGAAGATGGTTGCTTGATAAGAAGAGACAAGATATGATATAGTTTTTAATTTATTTTCTTTAATCTCTTAACACATGTTCATTGACAATGAAAAAGACAACATACAAATACAAAAGAAACTCTTAACTTGATGACAATAACAACAATTTCAAAAGTACTATTTTGCAAAGAGATTATGTGGGAAAAAAACACTAAATAAAAGAGAATTTTCATGCCTTTGATAAAATCTTCTCTTTGCTAGCAATTGAAAGTACAAAACTGATAAATGTGGAGTACTGAAGATAGTTAAACATTGGCCAAAGTATTTTGGACTGATGGTTTTCTGCAAGTCACATTGATTTCCCTGAGAAATAGAATGATCAGTTTTTCTAAAAAATTGTCCCATATGGCTAAGAATCTAAATACAGGCCAGACTTAAGGACGAGTTTCCAAATATTTGTCTAAGGTTTTTTTTAAATTTTGTTTTCTGCATTGAACAGACTTCAGATGAATGGACAGATATTCGAAGTGACGTTTTGAAGAGGCAATCACTGAATCACGTTAATTCAAAATAACTATCCAGTTCTAGTTTCCTCATAGGTATTTCAGGAATAATATCCTGTCTACCTTGAAAACTGAAACTAAATTGATGAACAAACTTCTGAGCTTGGAGCTATCTTCTTTTAAATATGATTTGTCAGGCTGTGTCCCAGAACTCAAGAGAAATTTTCAATGTAGATACAGAGTGCAGTAACACTTCTGGCACATATTTGTTTATTCTACTTGACCTCAAACTGACTTTGGATTTATATAGGTGAAGAGAGCATTATGTATCTGAGGGTAACTACTACTGATGACAAGTGTAGTAAAAAAGATAACAAGGTATGCTACAAAAGAAGCAAGTATAAACAGGAACTGTGTCTGCTGTGTAGCTGGTCGAAAATGACGGAAGAGAATTTATTTCTCAAAGCACAATAGGCACTTTAGAATATCCCTGGTGACATTAGAGCTTTAGAGTACAAATACAGGCTTTTGGGCTAATTTAGCTTTTAAAATAACTTTTTTTCTGAATTTAGCTATTTCAGTAAGTATCTGTACCTATTTTCAATGAAAACAAATTTTAGATGTATTTCTTCATAAGTAAGCCTCTGGTCAGAATGTCACTGCAAACATGCGCCTCGAATAGGCATTTCAATAGTAAGTGGATGTTGACATTAATTACTAGAAGAAGGACTTATCAACATTAATGGAAAACATAGTTTTGCTATTCTTTTAAACAAAGTTTAATTCAATAATACGTAGACAACTTCATCGTGGATAGTTGGTATCTCCCATAAACATGGGAAGTTCAAATTCTGGGAAATTTGACCATTAGTTCCAGATGTTAAAGGAAAGACAGTTCTCCTTAATGTAAGCAATAAAAAATAAAAGCTGGGGGAGGGTGTGGAATTTTGGATGTGTTGTTATATTTCTAGAATAAAGTTGATTGCTGAAATGTTCTTGGTGAATATCCTGAAGGCACAGCATCCTTTTCAGACAACATTCTGTATAACAAAGTATTTTTTGCTGCTATGACTAAAGTAGATGAAAAGTAATAGCAACTCTCTCAATCTTTGAAAAATAACAGTTACTAGAAGGAAAATAATTCTTGTGAAATTGATAGAATCTATTCTAGGAAATCTACTAAGGGTTTAATTTGGGAGGTAACCATGCTGTATTTTCAGCAGTAGAGGATAGCACAATTTTTAAACACATCATTCTAGGAAATTACTTTTTTGTTCTCCTTTTTCTCACGCTATCTCATCCATGTCTTTTTATGTAATAGGCAAAGTTATGTAAGCTTAGAGAAGCAAGAAAAGGATCTTTTTTAACTGGAGGAGAGGAGTAGTAGCAAGTAGCATGGTAGCATTTATCACTTGAAAGTAAGATTAAACATTGAAGCGTAGGAAGAAGTGAGTAAGATATTTATAGTGAGAGAAAAAGTGCAAACCTTGGAGGCACTGAAGATCAGTATATAATTTTCCTTCATTTTTGTTCCAGAAATTATGTCTTTTACAGAGCAATGAAATCTGCCACAAGAAAAGGGCCTCAGGAAAGCTTTGAGCCTAATTTAAATGGAGATATTTTTCAGGCCATTTATTCTCATTCATTAGAATTAATTTTCTTCAATGAGTCATTGTAATTATATTTAAAATATGGTTTAATAACTTCCCTTGTAAGTGTCTTTATTCTTCATATATTTGATCACTGCAAAAGAAATATATATTTACACATTTCTCACTTCCAGTTTATTGTAATATAGCATATATAATTTTGTACATTTTATCAAAAGAATCAGCATAAACAAATTCTCACTTAGATATTTTGGTTCCTTTCACAATTCATAAAAACATTTCATAGTCAATTTTTCTCAATTCCTATACTGATTTCTTTGTAATATTTTGCTAACAGTGCTAATTAAAAAACTGCATTTCTTTTCTCTGAGTATGTACCATCTCTCATCCAGAAAAGACTGCTCATAATGCTGTTTTGTGCTGGTTTTGGCTGGGGTAGAATTAATTTTCTTCACAGTGGCTGGTATGGGGCTGTGTTTTGGATCTGGGCTGAACATAGATCCAAAACACATCTAATACCTCAACATCTAACATAGAGATGTTTTTGTTGTTGCTGAGCAGGGCTTTCAGAGAGCCAAGGCCTTTTCTGCTTTTCATACTGTCATGCTGTCAAGGAAGTTGGGGATGCTTGGGAGGCCAGGAGGAGACACAGCCAGAACAGGCGACCCAAACTGACCAAAGGGATATTCCAGACCCTATGACATCATGCTCATAATACGGAGGGAAGTGAAGTGGAGGGAAGAAGGAGGAAGGAGGAAATGTTAGCAGTGATGGCATTCCAAAGTGACTTTGTCTTCCAAAGTGACTGCTACATGGGATGGGGCCCTGCTCTCCTGGAGATGGCTGAACTGCTGCCTGCCCATGGGAAGCAGTGAATTAATTCCTTACTTCGTGTGTGTATTTCTTTTGCTTTTCCTATTAAACTGTCTGTATCTCAACCCATGAATTTTCTAGCTTTTACCATTCCAATTCTATGTTGATTTCCTGAGCTGCTTCACCAGCCAGTTGTTGCTCAGTTTAACATAAGATGAAGGCTTGGNGAGTGGGAAGCATGATAATTTGCTGAGTCACCTTGGGCTCTTACTAGAACTCTTGAGGCTTAGAGTGTGGTTAACAGTGTGATTGACAGGATTTATCTCAGGGAAAGACCACAGGAATTGAGGATGGGGGATTACAGGATTGAACCATTACAAGACAGATAACAAAGACACATAACAACTTTAGAAAACCCAATTTTTGCACCACAACACAATGCTGTCCCCGATCATGCTGGTGGTGGGGGTTAGCAAGAGGCTGTGTGGGGCCTTGGCTGCTGGCTGGAGTTAGACCACAACACCTTTGGACAAAATGCTGAGGAATATGGATCTTACTTAGTTGCATTTCATAAGAAATGTCCTTCTAAGACAGACTGCTGGCCTTCTGGTCCAATACTCTGTCTCTCAGACTGACAAAGTAAATTATATTTATGGAAGGAAAATAAATATTGTGATACTGATTTTTTACAGAAAAAAGCCTTTCAAATGGGAGTGATTTGAACTTATATTTACTTTTATTATATGAAATGGTCATGGTGTTAATGAAAATGAGGGTATATTATCCAGTGGCCTAAAAGTAATTTCACGTGTCTTTACAGTGTATTGCAGGCCCAAGTCTCTTGTATGTACAGAGCTGTTTTCAGTTGTTCTAAGGCCTTTTTTTGCATATGTGTGTCATTCACATCGCAGAAGTCCAAATACTAAAATGTGTTCTTCAGCTACACCATGTGTGAAAGGAAAAAGATCATTCATGTTTCTCTCAATAGATCATTTAAAATTATTTTAGTTTAAATAAATTGAAATTGCAGGATTACAAAATATATGTCTATACTGGATTTTTTTTTTAATCTGATGGTAATTTATATGATTTACAGAAGATAAATACTCACAGTCGAAACTCTTAAAACTAGTTCTATTCTCAAGAAACACCAAAAGAAGGAAGTAACAGAAAAAAATGATGTAAAAATCAATTAATTCAGGAATTAATTCAGACTAATACTCACCTCAAGATAGGCATAGATGTAATTTTGACTTGGGAGCCAAGAAGCAGAAAAAACCCTTGCTATATCTGTTGAAAAAAGGTAGGACACCATGATTTTCCAATGTCTTTCTGACATGTCTCACAAAGAAATGTGAAACTGTGGTATTTAAATAGAATAAGAAGAGTTTCCTTCCTTCTTCTTTACATCTTTTGACATTTTTCATTTCCTAATAATATGAAATCTGTTCAGAGATTTCTTTTTTTTCAGCTCCACTAATTATTTAGCCATCATCAGCTATTGTTCATAAATCGTTTAGAGCAGCGGGGAGTCACTAAAGCAGATGCTGTGATTACTTTCTAAAATTGCAGGTGTCTACGCAGTTCAGCAGTCATTACCGTGTGAGGTCACTTAGTGATGGGGTGTAAAGAAGTGTGGGCTGGGAAAGTATAGGCTGAAGAGAATAATTTATGTCTAAAACATCTCTGAAAAGTCCTATCCTTCAAGGTGCTGAGGACCTCCCAAAAGGCTAATAACTTTTATTTAAATGAACCTGATTTAGGACATAGTACTTCCAAGGATACACTCAGAGGAGTCCAGAAAAAAATGCCTTGTTTCAGAGTTGATTATTTTGCATAATCAAAATGGTAGTTTCATTTTTTTTACTCATGTAGCTTAGAAATTTTGGTTTCAAAAGGTTTTAGTTTGAAGGACAATGTAATTTTATTGAGGAGACATTTTTCATCCCACTGGAAATAGTCATTCTACCTTAATAATTAACATGTTTGTAGAGCATCTAAATTTTAAAAAATATTTGGCAATGTCCATATATGAGGACCTACTTCAATCTGAACACTGCTGTATTTTCTAAAATGCTGAGCCCAGAGGCTAAGTGCTAAGCACCCAGCCTGTAAGAAGTGACTAGTAACACACATGGTGAAGTGGATCAAAGCAAAACTGATTTCAGTATCTGACCTCTATAGGATTTCCAAGATACATTTTGACAAGCAAAGTCTAAAGATATTAATAATATCTATCAGAATCTAAGGCTTTTCTTGTCATAAAAGAAATATAAAAATAAAACCAATAAAAATTTCCAGATTTATCAGTCATTTTGTTCCACTATAAATCTGGAATGGTTTGGTAATATTACTTCTACAGTTGTTTTGCTTACTGTATGGCACAAAGCAATAGTATGAAATTCAATAGAAGCAATTTCCCCACAGAAGTTTCACTTCAGAAAGACAAGGCATGCATGCATGCCTGGGCCTATAATTCTTCCTGCTGAGTGACAGAAAGAGCTACTGCCTACTACTATTGCAGGATCTTCTTGAATCCTCCGTACAAAAATAGTCTCTATGGGGAATTGTCTTAGATGTGCTTTTATTTCCGTACTCTTGTACTGCCATACTATTAGTAGTATTTATTCTATTGTCAAAACCAGATTCCCAGGCTTTCAATAAGTATACGTGAGTATTTTACAGAATTAATTTTCACTTTTATTTCCCTGTGAAATTCTAGAGAGCTGTAAATTGCGCTCAGGAAGAGTGTAATCATTAAATAAAGCAGATCGACTCACAGTAGGCTTTCTTCACTCAATGGTTAAGGTATACCAATATTGGGAATTTACTGTCTTACATCAAAAGCTGGAAGCAACACTGTCTTTAAATTCTTTTAACTTAGGTAGTTTATAAATGGAACACTTTCAGAAAATGAAAAAGTCCTAAATATAGCTCTGTTAACCAGAATAAACCTCAAGTGTACACTGATTTGATTATTTCATTATTTGTGTATTTTTACATGGAGGAAAGAAGAAAACAATAACACATGCACAGGAGGAAAACATACTCAAAGAGATTGAAATTTTGGGCTAAAAAAATTATTTTTTTTAAAAAACGTGTTTGTTTTAAAGTATGTTAAAAAGCACATATAGTTGCTCAATAACTTCATTCAGAATGCAGTTTTTCTAACTATTGCATATTTAGGGGCTTTCTTTTTCTTTTAGGTCAGGACAGACATGTTTTTTCTGACCTTAAAGTTTGCATACAGCCTTTTACTAGATAACATATGTTGTTGGTGAGATGCCTTTAGGGATCATACAGAAAGGGAAATGATGAAGACAATAAAAAGAAAAAAGTTTAGATTGCTAGCAAACAATTTGTCAGAAAAGAATGCATTTTTTTCTATTAAGCTTTGTTGAAGCAGCTTACTAGAGAGAATTTTAGTTTTCAGTTTGAATTATGACTTTGATATAAATATAAAATGACTTGAAGCAACATCCCCTAGTGATTCTCAGCATTGCTTGACATACATTTTTCTTGGCATATATTTTGACTTCTCTCATAAGAATGTCTTATGGAAAAGTGTTTTTCTATAAATTACTTTTTTCTCAACTGAATGTCCATCTGACAGATGAAATAGTTAATTCCAGGCATATAGGTAATTGACATTGACCTTGATGATTAGTGGTGTTCAAAGCAGATCAGAACAATTTCAGAGAGAAATTTAAATAATTAAATTGTAGACATGTCTTGGTCACTGAAATTTGAGTGCAAGATACATTTTTTGAATTACACATTTTTACACACAGATAATCTATTTCTTCATATATACATATATATCTTCTTCCCCTTCATTTTCATTTATTTTCACTTAGACATGCTGGTGTCTTGCTATCCTTTCCTTATTTATTATTCTGAAGGATTGAGAGCTCTTGTACTCTGTGAAAAGTATCCTTAAAGATCTGTCAGCTCTATTCTTCTCCTTTATTTCTGAGGGCAGTTTCCCAGGGTGTCTTCTTGACTAATTCTTTGAAGATCTGGAACTTTGCTTTCTGAAAGGTCAGGTTGCTGAGCATACTCTTCACTTGACCAGTATCCCTCAGGTCTGCGAACTCCAGTAGCACATGACCACTGCAGCTTCATCCTTTGTACCTTTCCTCAGATCATAGGAAGGACAAAATTGGCAAGTTAAGAGAAACAAAGCAACTCTCATTCTCACTCTTCAGTAAAAGCTATGTCTGTACCAGAAGACTTTGCTTTTAGAGAGACCATGGGGATCCTTCAGCTCAGACCAAGGCTTTCAACACAACTTTTGGAGTCTCACCGCTGTCATCATTGCAAAGGACAAAAGAACTGAAGAGAACTGGAGACTGTAGATTCCTAAAATAGATTGCCAAATAGGAGAGGCAATCAAGAACAAAATTAGGTACTTATGATATATTTTATGATTCACATTTAACTTGCTAATTCATTTACCAGGGGAAAAAAAAAAAAAAGTATTCTTAATATGATTATATAATGATTGTGGAAGACAAATTACATGACTAACATTTTACATCACAAACTATGCACAGAGTTTTGATGGTGTTGAATATTCAGAAAATAAAATCATGCTGTCAGCTCAAATAAGGAGGAAAAATGCTTTAGGCAAAAACAACACAGAGGACATAGTGATGCTGTAAAGGCTATAGAAATAATACATTACTTACACTGATGAAGTAAAACCAGCAACGACTTAGTCACAGTCATTTTAATCTAAACCCTTTCTGTACTCTTTTCTGTCTGAAGAGAATTCTCTTGGTAAATTCATTTGAAAACACTAAAATTCACAATAAAGGAATATTTATGTCATAGTAAAACTAACGTAAAAACTGATTTTTAAGAGATATACTAAATAGTGTTTAAATTTATTTTATATATATACAGCATCTTTACTGCATCCTTGAATCCATGATTTTTGCAGTCAAGAAGGGAGATTAGCCATTTCTTATCATGGAATGGTAGGGTTTAAAGGGACCATGGTGGGTCATTTTGTTTAAACTCCCTGCTCAAGCAGGGTCATCCTAGAGCACATGGCACAGGATTTTGTCCAGGTAGTTCTTGAGTATCTCTAATGAGGTAGACCTCACAGCCTCTCTGGGCAGCCTGTTCCAGTGCATGGTCATCCACACAGTAAAGAAGTTCCTCCACATGTTCAGGTGCAACTTCCTGTGCATTAGTTTCTGCCCATTGACTCTCATCCTTTTGTTTGGTACCATTGGGAACAGCCTGGCTCAGCCTCTGGAAACCCTCACTTCAGATACTGATAGACACTGATGCCCTCTAAGTTTTCTCAAGGCTCAACAGGCCCAGCTCTCTCAGCCTTGTCTCATAAGTGAGGTGGTTTCATCCCCTCATCATTTTCATAGCCCTCCTGGACCTTCTCCAGGAGCTCCATGTCTCTCTTGCACTGGGGAGCCCAGAACTGCACACAGAACTCGCTAGGGCTGAGTAGAGGGGCAGGATCACCTGCCTCAAACATCTGCTCTTCCTAATGCTCTCCAGGATACCACTGGCCTTCTTGCCCACAAGGACATATTGCTGGCTCATGAACAGCTTGTTGTCCACCAGGACCTCCAGGTACTTTGATCATCTGCTTTTCAGTAGGTCAGTCCCTAGACCCTACTCCAGTCCCCTCACAGTGCCTGGGGTTATACCTCCCCAGGTGCAGGATCCTGCACTTGCCTTTGTTTAACTTCAGAATATTCCTCTCTGTCCATCTCTACAACCTGTTGAAGTCCTTCTGAACAGCGGCACAGCATTCTGGGCTATCACCCACCGCTCCCAGTTTTGTATCTTCAGCAAACTTGCCAAAGAGGTATCTGCCCGTTCATACCACTTACTAATGAATTTATATAAAATTATATATAAAATTATACAATATTGGGGCTAGTAGTGAACCTTGGGGGCCACCACTAGTGACAGGCCTACTAAACCCTGTGCCACATCGCTCTGGGATCTGCCATTAGCCAGTTCTCAAAGCACCTCTCTGTCCACTCATCCAGTCCACACTTCCTGAGTTTGCCTGTGAGGATGTTGTGAGAGACAGTGTCAAAAGCCTTGCTGAAGTCAAGGTAGACAATATTCACTGCTCTCCCCTCATCCATCAAGGTAGTCATTTCATTGTAGAATTAAATCAATCAGGTTGGTCAAGCATGATGTACTTTTGGTGAGTCCATG